>JNHY02000170.1:0-29051 GCA_001691755.2 Amanita polypyramis BW_CC | reverse complement strand
TCTGCACTACCCACTGAGCCTATCAGGTCCATAGAACACTCAGTTGAACCCGAAAACCTTATATCTCTCCATGTAGAGCAAAGAACACAAGAACACTTTGAACAGACTGATCTAGAGGTGGTAAGTCCCATCCCTTCATTCTTGAAACAGCCAACTGACTTTAAATATAATAGCCTGTTTCAACCAGCAGTACTGATTAGTAGGCTATATCAACTCAATATTGAGGATGAAGACCAACAGACTCCAGAGGCCCAAACCAAAGTTATTCTCTAAAACACAGAAACAAATTTCCAAAAAGCTGTCTGGCTTTTTTTGTTGTTGTTGATTGTATAGTGTACATTGTACTGTATAACTTGTCTCTGATGTATATGCTGTGTTTCTGTGTACTTTGAGGATGAAGTGCTGTAGTTTTTATCTTGACAGSCAGCTTTCACTCCATATTGGGCTAGAAGAAGGGCTCATATTAAAGGTATTTCACATGAGTTTGTGTTGTGGAATGCATAACACCTGCCCTTCTGTATTATAGAGTGCATAGAAACTTGCAAGGGACAAATTATGAGGCTCATTATCAGTCAACCTATTGTTTATTTGGACATACCTTAGACTGCCAGACATCTTAAAATACAGTTAGAATTTGCACCTGTATCGTACTATCGTATGGACCAATACGTGTATGAGATGCACTTTGTAGTCCAAAAATTAAAAGAGATTTGCTGCGTACGTCATCGTCAACAGAACGATGCTGAAGCTATGCCTCCCCACTATGTTGGGTAACGGAGGCACAGGAAAACTCTACCATACCGGGTTCTAGGTAGGAAACTAATGATATAAATAATGCAAATGTTGAGATAGAATACAGTGCTAAATTACTGAAACATGAAAGGAATGTTACCAAGGGCGACCAACGAAGAGATACCAGGAATCACCGTCAGCGCTCTGCTCAAATCCACGGAACATCGAATGGAAACCGAGATAATCGATCCTCTTAACTCCATCTACACCGCGCCTCTTATCGTACGAAATGACCGCTATTTCTCGCAAGTACATGGGCCATTTTTCCCATTCATTTTGGCTGATATATTCCTGAAAATTGATATAAATCCACTCCAGGACGTCTTGAACTGTCACTCCAGTTTTTTTCCTAATCAAAATTGGCCATGCAAGCTCGACGTCGTCAGCTAGCGCGCTAATACGGAACTCCGTCGTCATAGGCCATGTCGCAGGCTGGACACGGTCTGGTGGAAGTAATGGTATTGCGATTAGACTATGCCCGTGGACTGCTGCTCCGGGCGCGGTACCCATATCCCAGAAGAGAGGTGGAACCCCGACGACCGTCCGCCTCAAGTATGGATTGAGTTGGCATTGCCAAGGCCGATAAGGTTGTGGATCACCATACCACCGCAGGGGACGCGGGGGGAGGGAAGGATGTTCAAGTCCCGCTAACCATCGTTCAGGATGTTCCGATCCATCGGGCTCGACGAGGGAGTTTGCGATTTCCACAACGTCCATATCCGCTGGGACATTTTGACAAGGCGCTAATACCACGGACAACAGGATTATGGCATTGTCGACAATGGAGGGGATAACGTACGATAATTATCGACCCAAATGCCATTGATCCATGGCCGAGCATAGTATCCCCAAGCCTTCCATTCCCATAATGCTAATGGCGCACGCCAATCCGATATTAATATTACGCGCTCTTTTTTCTCCTCTGTATGTTCTTCTAATGTTTCGTCAACCGATGAAGATGCTGATGACGTTGGCAGTGAAAGTGGAAGCGAAGGCTGTAGTGAAGGTGGGAGTTGTGACGGGAGTGGCGGCGGTGCTACAGTCTCTCCATAGCGGGCACTGCTAAGGATTTCTTTCCTCCTCCTAAAGTTTCCTCGTACTATGCTCGGATCCGTCACCAATCTAGCAATGAAGGTACGAAATGATGACTTACCGGATGAAAGCCACTTCTTCATGAACCCAAACCGCTTCCTAGCACGAGACGCCGGCTTACTTGATGTTGGATCCGGACATGATAACGATGTAGTGGTAGAATCAGGTAATTCTGGCTGTCTAGCCGTTACCAGGCTCTCAACCTCTATCTCAAGTCCCAAGTCCTGGATACCGCCGTTCCCCTGACCGACTCCTGGCCTCTCCGTACCAACAACTGAGCCACCAGGGAGAGCATTAGAACCGGTAACGGGAATAGAAGGCAAGGACGTCGTTTGCGCGAGTGGCGTGTATGTCCAATCCCTGCCAAAATCGACCATCTTATAGAATCCGCCGTACTGCCTCCAAGGTTCGATTGCCGCCATATTTTACGCCTTTTGGTGATTTAGTCGCGGCGGAAGTGCTTCTTACGGAAAAGCGACGGTTAAGGAAAAGTCACAAGCGCGAGGAAGACTCGCTACAACGGGATTGAGGAACCATAAAGGACACGAGGCACTGGCGTGCAGGTAGATGAATTGGGTATGTGTTGTAATTGCTGCTTACACGACAATCAAACCCTGGTTCTGCCGTAAATATAAACTTATCTTCCTTGTTTTTTTTTTCTGCAACAAACGTCTAACACATCTAAGCGTCCCCTCAACCACGTTTGTTTCGTCGTTTGATATAAACCCGTATATACAGCTCAGAACAAATGCCATTTTCACAATTATCACAAACTCCGACGAGACCTGTGCTCTCTTCACGCACCTTTAATGTGATAACAATCGTCATCTGACGATATGACATGCTTTGCACAAGCACCAGACTACTCTGCTCTGCGCGTGACACCGCGGAAAGGTAGGAAACTGCGTCTCCTCACTAGCTCTCTCGTCCTATCGCCAAACTTGCAACCGCAAAGGAGGATAAATGGATTAATGCGCTGATAACCGGAATTCCTTGCAGACTCAGGCATGGGAGCGAGCTATCCAGCATGTATCGATCACGAGTTAAAACTCAGCGGAACGCTTGATGGGATACCTCCGGGCGTCGGGACAATATTGCGTATCTTCGAGACTTTGGTTTATACAGTCCGGCATCCGTATGGACCAGTGATATGGACGACGGTGCCAATGTTTTGTTGGGAGGTATATTAAAGTAAGAGTGATGACCGACGCGGTCCCAGAATTAATCGACGAACCAAACACAGATGGGGAGTTGTAAGGAGGTGACAGGTGATGCTTTTGGGGTGAGGATCCTTGGTCACAACAAATGACCAGAGGGACCTGCGGAACGGCGATATAATTTCCGTAGAAGTATATCGAATTTCACTGGAAACCGGTGCTTTCTGGACTACTGTGCATTAAGACAGTCTAGTAATTAACAAAGATGTAGTGGGGAGTGTGGCCAAAGCGCGTGCAGAAGTAATTGACGAACCAAAATATGGATGAATGGTTGTAAGGAAGCTGGAAGCGATACCTCTGGTGCAAGGACCGTCGGCCACATATACCGGAGTGGTTGACCAGTGTAAGGCCAAAGCACAGCAGGATAACCGCGCCTCGCTGAAGCGAGTGGCGGCCAAGTAGTACTCCAAACCTACCTATGGTGATATGAGCAGAGGAACATCCGGACAGGCGACAGAAATGCCCTTGAAGCATGCTGAATTTACGCTGGAAACCGGACTACCGTGCATTGAGGTTACTAAAGACAGTGGCGGCGCCATAGTTAATAAGTCCGCATGTTTCTATGTGCTACGACTGAGCATAAACCACATAATCAGACAAGTCGGAAAAAGGAAACTTGTAGGGGGCCTGAAAAAGAAAATACCAGCGTTCATACCAAAATCTTTCAATTACGCCACTCTTCTTCCAGCACGCCCAGTGCGGATGCAGTCTAGGGCGTTTGTGTTAGCTGCCAAGAACGGCCCGCAAGGCATGATAATTCAACACCTCCATCGTCAGCACTAAAGAAAGTGTGAAATCTAGATTGTCTTGAAAACAAACGGACATTACCGTGGGTTTCACCTACGCTCTAGACTCTTACACCGCCCGTTGTCACCGATCATGATCCGATTGTCTTGAAGGCCAAAGTAACCCACGTAGAGCTAAGTATAAGCTCTGCGGTTAAAATTATCGGTAATGATGAGAATTTAAGACTGAAGCGTGAGTCAACCCTTTAGACCATATCAAAGTCACTAAAAAGGCTCCAACTCGATAGCGCCACAAAGGTGCCAACGACTGATAGAACAAAAAGTGTGATGCAAGACTTCGTTTCCTTCTTCGTCGGCCAACACCCACCATGCGTTCACTGCTTTAAGGGCATGGGCGATAAATCGGCTAATTGTCCCCACATCCCACGCGCGGGAACGAGAGGTCCAATGGTAAGCTTCGCCTTGGCAGTTACTTATGGTTCGCGGTTCCCATGAACTAAGGGACCCGGACGGGTTTGACCCGAAGGTTTCGAAAGTTTGACTCTCTTCCACTTTCCAAATTCGGCCATTTCCTTGAGTTTTCTCAATTGGGTAATTCTTCGGCGACCAATAGGAATAACAAGTAGAATGGTGAAAACTAGAAGGAAGCACAGATACGTAAGGCATAATGGAGGACGCAGGTGGACGAGCCCGTCAAGATGGAGAAAGAGGGTAACCAATCTGGACCAAGCATCAGAAGGAGTTAAACTGGGGTGCAAAGTTTAGATATCCCCATGGGCATTGTTTGAAAGTGAATAGGTGACTATTGACAATGAAGCGTACCACCAACACGGGAGTCCTATAAAGTCATCGTCCTGCGGGTGCTACTCGTGATAAGGGCCGGATGTCCAAAATAACGCAAGAGGCAAATTGGGGACCAAGCACAGTGAAAGCCCTGAGAAAAAGCTATTCCTGTCCGTCCGATTATGCAAGAAAGAGTTTCAGCCGCAAAAAGCACCCCACTTCGTTCGTCAGAAAAGAAAATTATAGGTGGCGTGCCCTGGTGCCCTAGTTAAGAGATAAATACGAGGTTTTCGTAAGAAAAAAGAGACCGAAGAAGGAGTTCCCATTGTGTTAAAAATGTTGACAATCGAAGCTTAGGAAAGAAGGGCAGATCCATAAGTGACTCGACCGGTGCATGAGAGTTAAAGCAAGAATATCGCCCCCAGAGGTATGCCAGAGCAAAACAATAGCGTCGCAGTCAAAGCATAACAGACGATAGAGCCATGCGAGGCCAGGATGTACGTGTAATGAAAGAACGTGGTGGAGTTAGTGGAAGAGTCGAAGGGTATGCATGCCTCGAGGCGTCCGAGCTGATTTCTCACATGCCACGATGCAAGGCGGGACCTGCCCTGAGGCGGCGGCGTGTCGGAAGTTGCCTACTCGTCTTGAACACGGAGTGCCGAAGATGTATGTCCGGATCTGATTCATCCTAAGTGACTGCCGCACGAACTCCGCAAACAATGCTACTTCCAATATGGCAATCGGAGACGGCGCCCTAGTCAAAAAGTCTTAGGTCGTATACTTAGCATACTTATAATTACTAGTATAGATGCCGTCAGAGCCTACTTAACTCGGTCATCAATTCAGTCCCTCCCAACCTTATCAGGTATCTCTTACGGGACAGATCGGCACGAAGTATCCGCTGTATCGTGAAGGACCTTCCTTTCTGAACTAGCCATTCCACGACTCTGGGCCGTACATACCATTCCTGACCTTGTGAACACGATATCTGTCACCTGAATGGTGAGCCATGCGAACATAATATTGATGCCGATTGAACCAGACAGCTGGTCTCCACCTTCTCTCCGCGGACGGACCCTATCTTTCCCAGACGATTCCGCAAAGTATATACGTACTTATTGGATTAGAGCACGTTGTAAGTCGAATACCGAATGAATAGTCACATTTACCGCTTGACCTGACCCGCGAAGATCGCTTATTCAGTGACACCCGCCGTACCATTGAGTGCAGCACATTTCTGTCAACACCCCAACATGTGCCTCGCCGTCATCGGCAAAAAAAAAACCCATATTCGCATGACGCTCACCAAAAGCAGAATCGCCCGGTTCTTTCTCCTTCTATGGATATATATCAGATGTTCATACTTTATTATTAATGATACCTTCCACCCGTTTACTTACGGACATTTTCAGGACTCTATTTCTCAGCTTCATATCTACGGACATCGGTTGACAGATTGCCATGGGCGTTTTTCAGGGGTGTACGCGTATCGGACGGAGCCAAGATCCGCAGCGGGCGTGAAAGGTATGTAACAGAATCCCGTTGCGCAGAGAATGGCAGTTGCTTGGCTTCAACATCCCCTTCGCCCTTCCTTTGTGCTCGCAGTATCAATAATGGATCACGGTGCTTAGTACCATCCAGCGCCTTCGCTAGGCTTTCATGGGAAATTCGACACTTCATTACTCAATCATGTGTCGCGTCGTAATGACATGGATCAAAAGTTCATTCAGATGCCGGCAGAAACGCTGGTTTGCGTCGTGACATCATAGTCTCGGTCAATGCACGAGCTCCGTCATCCTCCAATGACATACATTCGACGTTGACGACATCTTTGATACCGTGTTTCGCCCTAGTCTCAACCCCAGTGCCCGACGTCGGCCTTCCGGTTAACGTGAGATAATATCTCAACGGAATCATACCCGCTCGATTGCGGAACCTTTCCCCTTGACTATATTGATTGTCGCTCCGTTTCCGCGCAACGTTATCGATAACTAAATCCATTAGCCAGTTGGAGTGCGCTTCAGTAACTACATGATGTCATGTTTTAATGCAATTTCCGCTAACAAGCGATCCTTTGTTCTACTATCACGTCTTGGGTTCCCCGCGTGGTGCCTATTGGTTTTGTAGAGTGCAATTCCCTTCTACTCCGCTGGGAATCCGGAACTACGGTCCAGTGCCATAATCAGCTTTATTCGACAAAGGAACTGACCAGGGACCATCGATAACCTATGCCCACCAGCCAAAACGGTTACTCTTCAAATTTCATCCACTAGAACAATTTTCTGAAACGAGATCAATGCCACTGTAAACTTCATTTGGAATAACAGCGAATGAAACGAATCATATTAGCGCCTCTAATAGCCCAGGCCGTGTGTACCGGAAATTTCTCTTCGAGTTTAGTGCCGGGGTACAGCATCGGTCTTTCAGTGTCTTTGGGTGCTCGTTAATTAATGGCCCCCCCGTCCATTTTTCGTTGTTCCGTGTTCATCACATACATTGATTGGACGTTGAAGTGTTGAAATGTTCCTGTACGAATTGTTATATTCAAAGGTCCCTCTACATTTTGATCTAAGAAGCATTACTCTTTAGGAAGTTTCAATCTCGAAGACAGCCGTAAATAGAGCATCTAAGCGTGATCTCACACAGCCACTGAAATGGAGGGGCTCGCATATCTAACACTCTCGGAGATCTCCAAAAGGAGCGTTGCGAGAATGCCCAACAGAGGACTAATTGACAGCTGCGCGCGCGCGCGATACCATTCTATCATCCAGACGTGATCGCGGCAACGCCACAAGGATTTTCGTTTCCAAGGTTCCGTAGAGAATGGACAACTCTAACGTCCCAACACCTCCAGCAAGACCGCCTATCACGTTCTGAGCTAATCAAAATCATATGCCCATGTTTTGACAGCGCATGCCGCCACCATCAGACAGCTCAACAAAGTAGGCCCGTCCCGCACAGCCGCGGTAATCGTAGTGTGAGCACCCTTTTTTTTTGTACCATCAGCATTCTCATCGGCATGTGTGAAAGTCCTACCATACTGATGAGGCGTTATTAGTAAACCCGTACTGTAGGGTGACGATTTCACGCTAAAAAAAAAAACATTTTTGTCTTGTGGTTTACAATCAATCAAACTATAAGTGCAGGCACCCTAAATTTATCTGGAAAAAAGCTGGAATAAGATGTGTTGGCGTCCAGGCGACGTGGGCTCGTGCCGAGTGCCGACTTCCGGCCACCATCTTTGTCGTCTAATGTATTTTGCACACCTAATAAGGAGAAAATTAAGCAGTTAAGCACCCTTGAAAATGATCAGAGGACATAAAATCTGCCTATTTGACAGATTGGAAGAAGAGAACAAGGTGGCCATCAGAATATCAAATATACTTAGACGAGAGGCTCACGGAATTAAACTTTCACCGGAGGAGGGTCGTGTAAGGTTAGTAGGGTGCAGTGGCGTCGTCGAAAGTACGAGGCGTCTCTTGCACCTTCAATAGCTAGCCTTGTGGCGTTCATGTACTGTTCGCCGCTTTGCACACAACAGATATCATCGTCAGCGGTAGCTAAATTTTTACCGGTGTCTGCTAATTAGAGGGACGGGGTCTTCTTAACCTTGCATGACCGCATCTCGCGCCTCACGAAATTGGAAGGGCCCTGCAATATGTGGCGCCGAACGGCCACCAACCGATCTTCTTCGTAAGAAAGGTCAAGTGTGACGGGTAAAAATTTGATATTGTAGCTCTACGTCCGTTTACCGACGGCATTGCGGTAAGTATGTTTTCGTCGGGATCTGAGCATTGCTTATTGCTGAATTCGGGCTTACGAAATGTAGATTTCGTAGAATACGCCTGTTTGTTGTCTTGCCTTTATTGGTTAAAGCGCTCTCCCAAGCAAGGATAAATGATGATCTGACTAACTGGGGTGCTTATACAAAGAGACCACCGCCCTGATCTAATATTCCGCGATTCAGAAACAGCTGAGGGATACATTGGCGTTCAAACTCTTGCATGTGAATCAGCTAACCGACAACTTCCTGCCCTTCCACATCTTCAACTTTGACCTGCTTGTCTCTCTTTCTAATATACGTTTTCAGAACACAGCTCCCGCCTCCTGATTTTCCGCACCCTTTACACATCCTTCCGTGCTGAATCATCAGAACGTGCAAACCGTACTTGAGACGGTCAGGAACGCGGAGATCCAAGTGTGCCTGTGCTAAAACCCTATCCGCTTTCTCGGGTACCCATCCGAGAAGTCTGCTAAGCCTGTACACATGAGTGTCGACTGCAAACGAATCCCGCCCGAGGCAAAACAGGAGAACGCATGATGCTGTTTTGGGCCCTACGCCATCATATGACATTAATTCCTGCATAATTTCGTCATTCGAAAGAATGCATCCGCTCTTTGCGTCGGTTCCCGCCAAGTGCTGTAACGAATACTCCCCATGCTTCCCTCTGATAGAATGTAAGATTTTTTGGATGGTAGCTGCCTTTTTATTCGCCAAACCCCCACTCCTGATGGCTTCGATAACATCCTCCTGTGGCGCACTAGCTATCGCAGCAAAATTATTTCTCCCGAATCTGGCATCCAGATTTGCTTTTGCCGCGGAGCTGTTCTTGCCTGACGTATTCTGTGAGAGAATGGTGCCAATAAGTGCCTCAAGAACATCTGGTACGTCGCCACATGACTCGGCAGAATTTACTGAATTGGGTGACCGTTTGCGGACGACACCGTCCGTCGAATGTGCATTGGAAAGGATGTTATACACTTCGAGAGCTTCCTCGGAGGTCGGACGAGCAAAATGAGGGTAAGGCGATTCGAGAGTGTAGGAAGCCTGTAGTTTAAGTTTTTTATTTTTTCGAGGTGATTCCGAACATTCTGCGGAAACAGGGGAAGACTGATCGTCTCTGGCAGCTGTTGAAGCGCGAGAACGAGGTCTCTTGAGGCTTTTCGCCATCTGGAGTAAAACGTGTCTCAGTGTGACTGTGAGAGGAACGCGGCGCGTTTTTACGTCATGTTTGCCAGCACGAACAACACGCGGCGTGCATCTCATCCATCCATGCGTCCAAATCCCAAGACATCGGCTTTTTGGCTGCCCAGGGACGCTCCGTAGTGAATGACAGCGGCGCTCCATGTGTTGTGTCAGTCAATACATCCCGACGTGTCACTTTTGGGTCTGTAACCGGTGTCGCAAATGAGTTATACCGTTCATACTTAACAGGATGAGTTCTTTTTCAGGGGCGCGCTGGCAATACGTTTAATCCTCGTATCCTGTCCATAAGGCTATGGACTTTGCAATCACATGAGCCTAGCTGTGGAGTCTATTTCAAAGGGCTATGATAATAGGTCCTACGTATGGTACGACTTGCCGGCCTCTAATCGGCGGCCGCATTGCACTCCGTAGTGCGCGGTTCCGTGCTCTGCCAGATTCATCAATGTAAAGGGGGACCTGTGCTATCCTGGTCATAAACATTAGCAAGACTGTGGGCTCGATCTAATACGTTCACCTCTGTGTTTAATTCGATCGTTAGGAATGGAGGGCAAGAAACTTATCCAGCTCGTAGTCCATACTCATGTCCCCGACCGCAGGGTAAATGGAATCGCATTTTCCCATTAAGACCTTAATGCACTAAGATATAGCCTACATTCTTGTGTCAGAAACGTGCTATCTTATCCACTAGTCGTATGAACGATTTTTCCTCGGTCTCATGAGCACAAGAGTGCACACGTGCACGCCCAGCCTTCCGCAGCCTCAATGATTCGTGTGGTCTGCTGGTCTGAACGTACCTGGGGTGCCAGCATCTGAGAACAAAGGCCGACCTTTGTCTCGATGTTCCCCCGATCCTCCGTGAGTATACTTAGCCTCATTGAACACTGACTCACTTTCACCATTGTGAAGATATACCTAACAGCCGATCAACCTTCTTGCTAGGAGTGAGAATCGGACTCTGTGCAAGGTCTTGACACGCCTTCTGTGTCATAGATAGGGTGTGGCCTATTCTCGGCTTCCCATTGTTCCCTCTATTTGACTGTTTAGGGTTTTCGTGATATGCCTCTTGGCTATACAGCCTTTGCCGTTCGAAACTCCTAATGAATGGGGTGTGTTCATT
Source organism: Amanita polypyramis BW_CC (assembly GCA_001691755.2). Lineage (NCBI taxonomy): Eukaryota > Fungi > Basidiomycota > Agaricomycetes > Agaricales > Amanitaceae > Amanita > Amanita polypyramis. The sequence continues at coordinate 18,317 of JNHY02000170.1, read as the reverse complement.
GCAACAGGAGGATTATGCATCTATCTAATGGGTGGCGCAGCTTCCTGTATGTTCCGAGGTGGCACAAAGCAGCTGTGTTCGGCTCGAGACTCCTAGGAGGCGCACATGCACACGTGAACTGAGCGCTTTCTCATAAAGCCCGATTAGAGTCATTAAGCCGGGTAATCTCGTATACGGAACATAGCCCACAAAGACCATTCTATCTCGTACGTTGATAGAAATAACTGCTCAAACATGCACATGCACTCGTTCTGAGCCTTTAATATCCTATGGACGTACACCTGCTCTAAATGGCAGACAATGGAATGGCCAATGTGAGGCATAGGAATATCGCCGATCATTTAACGTGATTTTTACCCCCCAAGTAAAGCAAGAAGCCCATCATATCGTACTAGGTGACTTAGCAGCTTGAAAGGCTAGACTGTTTGCGTTGTCGGAAACGAGCGGGAGGTCCTTGCGCTCCTACATCCTTGTAGCGTCTACATTGCAACTCGGGAAAAGTGTTATCGCTATTATGATGGCGCTGATAGAGCGGCTATTAGTATTATCGACACCCTGTTTTGACCACGTGCCCCCTTGATTCCGTATGAGTCCGTGCAGTATAGGGCAGTGAGCCTAACTGACAACGCCACGCCCTGCGCCGCGCTAAGTAAGGAGCAAGCGACGCCTTACCATCATGGTCGTGGGTGCCGTCCAGTACTGTGGGTCCGACTTCATTAATCTAAAAAGAAAAAAAAAAAAAAAAAAAAAGAACTGTTTTCGGAACACATTCAATCGAAGGCCATTCCACGCAAAAACGATGTCGCATACCTCAAGTAGGTCAAAATTGGATGACGAATAAATTAATCGCCACACCCCAGCGTGAGGTGATTTATCTCATAATTTCCATCTTCATCGCCAATCAAGAAATTGCTTGAACGCATCTAGGATCGCGATCAGAGAAATTCAAGATTTGAGAAGCGCGATTGGACGACAGCCAAAAACGGTAACTTGAAAGGCCAGCGCGGGTGATGGCGCTATGGCTGGGTCACACGGTTGACGTACCACCGCAGAGCATTACTGTTGCCAGGCCACTGTCGCGACGTATTCCGTCAGGCTCCGCAGCTGGGGGAGGAACTATTCCGAAGTCATATTCTGAACATATATACGTCATATGTCGCCAGTAGTACAGGGGAGACATAACAAAGCAGCCCGCACCCGAGCGCTGCCTGGATTGAAGGCCCTAACGTGATGTCCCCGACCCATCAAGACCGCCGCTGTCGGCGGAGGGGTTCTGAGGAAATCATCACAGCCTCCGCGGGGGAGAGGCTGGGTTGGACAAGCATATTTCCAGAAGGGACGAAGTTACGTGGGTCGAATGTGATTAAATGGAGTCAGTGCAAAAGTTGCAGATAGTCTGAGAGCGTAGGCAATATTTGGCCATGACCGTACCGAGATGGCCGTCCGGGGATACCAGAGATCTGGCCAGTTGGTCAAAGACAATAAAGGGTCTTCATTGCTGTGCCAAACAGATCGCAACAGGACCTCCAGCTTTACCTTAGCCGGACCCAGCTTCCTCCATTGCCGCATTTGAATCTACAATGAATGTGTGTGTCCTTACCGGAAAGGAACCCTAGACTATAAAATCGATCTCTCGTATTGTCTCGCTTCGTGCCCCGCCCGTGCAATTGTTCCCGCCGAGCCAGAGAGACAAAGAAAAACAATCCTCTGTCATCGCGACACCCCATTATTCTTTTCTTTCTCTCTCTCTCTCACTGCGCGTAGGAGCTCCTCCATCCTCTATTGTCCCCCTCTTTCTCTGCTCACGACTTGCATTGTTCACCACCATCGATCCCTCATTGTACCACCAATCGAGAAGAACAATCATGCCTGCCCTCCGCACTCGCGATACCCAGTCCAAGTGTAAGTCACCTCATGCCACAGCGGAGGGAACAGTCAATGCTCATACTCCCGCCTTACAGCACTTGAAGTGACGACTGATGCGCTGCAACCCCCGACCCTTGCCGTAATCTCTCCGACTCCTCGCGCCTTCACCTTCCCTGCTGTGCAACCTCCTTCTGACAGTCCTTACTCGTCACCTTCACACTCACCTTTTGAACCCGACCTCCGTTCGCTCCCTACACAATGTACAACATCACAAAGCGCAACCATTCCGCGCACCTTATCACCTGATTCAATTCTACATCTCTCTTCACCTATCCAACCATCGCAGGTGCAACAACATAAGCGACGAAAGTCTTCTAGCGACGTTGAGCGTCGGCCTAAAAGGGGAGATGAGGATTACATCAAGCGACCAGAGAACGCCTTTATCTTGTTCCGTCGCAAGTGCTGTGAGAATCGACAACAAGAAGAGGGGGGTTTGGACACCCCCGTTAAGAAGCAACGTCAGGCTGACCTCTCGAAGACGATCAGCCAGCAGTGGAAGAGCCTATCCCCGGAGGAGAGGCAGTACTGGGAGCAGTTGGCGAAGGAGAAGAAGAAGGAGCACGAGCACATGTACCCGAATTACGTTTACAGACCGCAACGGTCCAAGGACAAGTCCAAGAATAAGAAGCCCATCAAGAGTCGTCGTCCTGAAAATGAGCATGAGACGGATACGGAGAGTCTTTCTTTCGTCGTACCCATAGCTCCTGTCCGTCATCACGGCCGTTCTGCATCTGCACCGACACCGCCTCCTTATCAGTCCATCCAAATACCAAACGTCTATAGCATGACGCCTTCTTGCCCAACGTCACCGTCACTCCTACCGATGATCAGCCGTCGCCCAACACATTCAGCGCTTGAGGACTTATCTGCCTGCATACCAAACGACGGTCTATTGGTGCCACCACAGACTTTCAGGCAGACAGGACAATATGAAACTGTACCAGTAGGTTCCAATCCATACTCCACCACACCACAGGATCGCTAACGATCACTGGCAGACAAACGACTACTTACGTGATTTGTATTCAATACCCAACCAGCCGACTTTGCGCAGAGCCGAACAGCCGGATCTCCACGCATTGACAATACCGCAAGACAATTTCTTGCTTCCTCAAATCATTATGCCTATCTCGTCAATGCCATCACTTGGCTCCGCTCCTTCATCACCCGACTCGGACCCATTTTCGCCTACCTCGGCTGTCCTCGCAAGTTCGTTTGCCCAGTTAACTATGCCTTCCAACGGCGAACAACAGTCCATTGATGGCAACCACACGTCCGATGCTCAGTTGGCGTTGAACCTTTCGACTGATTTCCAGTTCCATCAGCAAACGGATCTCTCCAGCTTCGCCTGGGAATCAAATGACCTCTGGGACTCGAGCGGCGAGACGCTTTTGACAAACGATGACTTTGACTTGCGAGCTATTCCGCCAATTGAGCTCGAGTTGCCAAAACGTCCAGAAGACATTAGTTTCAATCCCCTCGCCTTCGAACAGGACTTTACTCATGCGCTAGAGGGACATCGATGTGACCACGATGGTCGCCATTTAGACAGTTTTCTCGTCTTTGAAGAGATGATGGCGGGACACGGTTTTTGAGTGATGGAAAGCACGGCGCTGAGCGTCAAGCGTTATCTCTGTACGGATGTTTTTCTATTATTTTCTGTACAGTTCCGCTCATTGCGCCCCAAGACGATCAGGTATCTTTATTTCTGTTCTCGCCTGGTTGACGGAAGCAACTTGTATATTCTGTTCCCGGTTTCCTTCATCGTCAAATTGTACTCTTAACTCCCCACCTTCACGCTCACCCGAGACAAAATTGTCTTGATGGCTATCGGACTCGGGCCCACGCACGTCACGCCCCTGATTGTTCACGACATACCTATTGATTGATCATGAACTGTTTCTCTCGTATTCATACATACCATCACCAACTTCATATACCCCTGCCTCATTGTCCCTCATCGATTAGTCGCTGTGGTCCCTAGTCCTCGGTCACTTATTACTAAACGCTTGTACATACACTTGCTTATTGGATAGTTCTTGGTTAACCCCAAATCTGTTGGCCTGTGAATTATTTTAAGAAGCAAAAAGACAATAAGGCGGGAAAGATGAATAATTTAACCCATTTTCGGATGTCGAATGTCTAATCAGAAATGGATTTAATGCGGCAATACGATAAGATGCATGAACTTCGTCAATAGCGCACCAGACCATCTGCTTAAAGCTTCCATTTTTGGACGACGTGTGAATGACTCCCGCACCTAGCGCACCTCGTGATGCAACGACGAAGCCATGACATTTCCCCATCTTCACACTGCGCTAATGGGTTAGGTAACTACACATAATATAATCGACAGGCGACGGCACGCGGCTTTCGATTTACGACATTGTGCATCGTGCACTCGCGAGGCGGAAAGCTTGCTTAAATTAATGCGGATGTGCGGGCAATATATCTCAACTCGTGGGTTATGCATGGGCAAAGGGTTCGGCGATTCATCGCTAAGCCCAAGTTGAAGATGCCGCACCAATTTGTGAGTCACAGTCTAGAAGCTTGGGAAACGATAGTGTACTTCTGTCTTCTTTATCATGCGGTTCCTGGGCTTGACGTGAGGAATGGTCGGAGGCTATTGCGTATGTCAGAGCCTGTATCTGCTTTCGGTTCATTATTGTTCGGAAACATACTAGGCACTTAGATATCAACGACAATAAAGAGTAGCTTCTTGACAATCGCCATGGTTACGGTGCTGGTAACCGTGCATCGCATACCTTTCCCTTTATTACAAGATGAGACGTTCGAGGGACTGTAGATCGCATCTATAGCGGTGTAATCAGAAAAGGAAGCTAGTGTTCGTCGATATGTACAGCATCATTGGTGGAACCTTTGCTACAAGTGATGAAAGTGACATAGCGTAGGAGAGGGTTATGCAAGAGCCGTACAGTGATTTAAACAGAACGCCTTGTGCCCGTAATAATAAGAGATTGCTCCTTATTAGCTTACTTCCGGCATGTCAAGGTGAGTGGACACAGAACTGGTCGGTGTCAATATCGACGATGCGGGAAAAAAAAGAGAAGGGGGGATAACAGTCAACTTTGGTGGCATGAACGGCCAGGGCTTTATATCCCAGCGGTTAAGAACACGCGTCCGCAGCACTTCACAGAAGACCTGCCAGGATTAGGGCATTAAGTGGCCGCAAGATGGGTGGACCTACAATCTCGCGAGTAAGATGGTGTAAACGATCACGTTTCATACTTAGATCCCCTTACCCAAGGCGGTCCGAAAGGGTAAAATCATCGATACGGTTGGCCAATTTTATTGCTCATGCGTCCACAGATAGCCCGCGTGGGATCAACGTGCCGAGTAATACTGTGAAATAGGAAACTCAGTCAACCTTACCGGTCTGTACAAGCCGAAAATATTCGTCCCTGGAAATATGAACACCTTTGTACTGTAACAAGTCCCAATGGTGACGACGCGTTTTTGACGCGCCCCAGACTCTATATATGCATCTGCTAAGGAGTTCAAGACGTGGAAATGAGTCAAATACACTAACCAGATTCCATGCTTGGTAACATTAATGTATGATCGTACCTGGGGGAGCGGAGCGCATACTCCTAGCCTGCAATGTACTTTGCCACACCATGACTTCATTAGTACAAGACATGGTCAAAATGTTACGTATACCTGCATTATGATGGGTGCCTTAACGGTCGTGAAACACTCATCCTGTAGTACAGTAATGCACGAGACACAAGGTAACCAGTAACCAAGCGCCAACTGGTTTATGTTCACGTCCCGCAAGTTTAGGGCAGGCATACACGTGATTGATAATCCAACTTTAACCGCACAAACCGTGCTTGATTGAAGCAGTAAAATAGGCTTCAAAAAAACATATTCAACCTTTCATGTTTGCTACCGCACATTACTCTGTTTCCCTCGCGAATCAGTGATCACAAGGAAACCAGTTTGTTTACCATTTGTCTCCACCTCGTCCGTCTATACCCTCACTGCTACAGTCGAGTAATAATCTCCTGATCGTATCATTCTGAAATGAAGTGTAGTGATATGGCATTTGCATCGATCACAAGTCAGGGGCCTGATCTACGAAAACCGGCAATTAGACATGACAACTCTGCTGAGCCGGGACATAGCCTGGCTCCCACGCTCTGTCTTAACAATATTGTCCAATCAAGATGCCCGGAATATTGGAACGACCATTAAGAACGCATCGAGCGGACTTCAAAAGCTGAGTTTAGAGTCTCCAGGTCGTACACATGTTACAACTCCATGGGGCTTACTCCATGCTGGGGAGAATATTCTGTAAAATAGGGTGCTTATGCAAGTCCTGTTTCGTAGAAGGTAGGTCTATTTCTCTGTCCACGTGGATAAAGACGGGGAACAGCATGAAAGAGACACATAGGAAGGTAGGGAAACCACATCAATTCGATGAGCAGCATTCCCTGGCCTAACCGGAGGTAACACTATGTAATAGTACGATAATTCATATTTACGGTCCGAAGCTGAGATACAGTGTGAGGGGTATGAAATGCATAATTACCAAATGTAATGATTTGCCGAACTTTCTATTCAGTGACGACTGGTTTCGAATGCCATGAACTCATAATACTGACGATCTGTTGCATGTTAGGGCGTTTATCTGGGTCTTGATTCCAGCAGCGGGATATTAACTTCCAAGCACGGTTACCCATGGCAGGTTCTGCCATCCTTGTTGGTCGTTTTCCGGCTTTTATTGATCGGATAACCCTATATTCGCTCGCTCTACCAAATGGCCTATCTCCAGTCAGAATCTGGAACAGTAAGGCGTAAGGTTAAGAACGTCGGGTCCGAATCAACAAGAATCACGCACTTCATAATATAAGCATCCAAACGAGTAGACATCAGTCTTCTCTGTCAGTTTTACCAAATACTGTCCACTTTCGTCAGGAAACAACTCTGAGGCGGAAAACTGGTAAGACGAGCGGAACTCAGAAGGCCTAGCATCCGAGTGGCGTGACGATCCAAAATCAGCTATCTTGACATGCATGTTAGAGTCAAGCAGTATATTGTTCTGTCCGAAGGGCAAGGTCAGATTGTATTTTGCTGGGCATGATTATGATCAGACAAGCTGGAAATGGTTCTCACCCCTCGCAAGTCGCCATGGACTATACCTTCGCTATGAAGATATCGCAGTCCTCCAGCTACTTCCAGGATCTGCGACAAAGCAAAATCGGCTACAATTTCCATGCACATGTTCCTCAGGACCTACACGCTCATCAATATCGTACACCGCCGGTTTGGTCTTATTCCGCCATGAAATCAAAGTTCCATTCTCCATGAAAGGCGAAACTATGGTTAATGGTTCCGACTGCCGGAAGTTGACACCAACGAATGGCAAGACGTATTCATGCTTGAGCGCCTGCCATGTGAAGACTTCGCGGCAGAAATCCTTCTAATAACAGTTAGTAAATCTGACACACTAACTGGCGGATATCCCCACCTGGTGCTGCGCAAATTTGCGGAATCGCTTCAAGGCAATACGGTCCCCGCGGCACACCCCAGCAAAAACATCGGCGGACGCCCCACTTGCAACTAATTCCAAATTCTCTGCAGTTAGGTCGCTTAGATCAAACTGGAGTGATTTGGAGATCACTTCGGCAATCGTCCCAAGCTCGATGATTAGATATAGCATTTTGCGTTCTGCATTAGGCAAGCCCGCTTGATCCAATGATCCGGTTTCCCGCACCTTGAATGAGATTTTAGTACAGGGGACAGGAAAAACAGTGAACTCTCACATGAATAATAAATTGAAGTAAGTTAAAAGTATCACTCCCGGTAGTCCGTGTAGGAATTGTGGCATAATCGTCCATTCTAAGCAGATCGGCCAAATAACCCAACGTCGTCGTATTCACAACAGTATACATAGATCCTTGCTGTTGGATCTCATTAGACTGATTTTTCAAAATTCGGCGGATACCTTACTCCTTTCCTCCGTAGCATATCAAGTAGAGCAAAGAGGATCCCGTGTTCAATATTTCCAGGCCTCTCGGACCGGGATACGGCATCTACAGCTCGAACAAATGGCGCAAATATGAAGCGAAGCAACCATCGAAGAGTAGAGAAAGCTCCCGACACTGCTTTGCTGGTCGTAACGGGAATATTGCTGGCTGCGTCGGGGCCTTGTGGCAATGCCTGGGTGTTCCCCTCCGTGGGCTGGTCACGGGACTGGACCTCCGGGGATAGATTTATCCCCTTTCTATCTGTTGGCTCTGCCGCAAAACCGTTCTGAATGTGCGCATGTGGAAATGCGAAAGACAGAGTGGACTCTGCATGCTCCAAGGGCAATACAACACTCCGCTTCAAATGAGGGTGGGATACAAATGAGGCGTGCGGGAACTCGGAAGATACATTCGAGGGCTCGATTACTTGCGACATCGTATTGAACGGGCTGGGTTAGCGATAAGGAGATAATTGAACCAGAGAATGAATCAATAGAACTCTAGTGTGACAAAGTAGGGTTGGAATCTGCGTACATAAAATTGAGAACCCGGATGTGATTCGTCTAGCGGTCTGGATGTCGGTGTGCGCACAATAGGAAGCGAGTTTTAGCTGAGATGCTTCAAGATCGTTACTGGTTAATACTAGTCATTAAGCAAAGCAAGTGGCACCTACATCTCGAGTAAACGAAGAGTTGAATTTAGACTCTTCGCTAGATGACGGTATCATTGAGAGGAAGAATGATAACACAGGACACTCGAGCGGTTTATGTATACCCAAGCACACGTGTCACGATGAACCGGATCATTCGAGCCAGCTTGCAGTCCCCGACCGTACCGGACTTTACCACTCGGGCTATAGCACAAGCCGCGGTATTTCCGCTACGCGTCAATCAAACAGCCAACTTGATCGTCGAGAAACACCCCATCTCACCTTCTGTTCCTTAATACTAGCTTCCAGGAACAGGACTCTAATCTGCCTCTATTTCGTATACTTATTCACGCCAAACGATGCAATCTCATCTTCGAGCGTTTGGGGTCTTGGTAATCCCACTCTGTTATTCAAGTGCCGTTCTCAGATGAATGATAAATAATCCAATTTCGGTGCTAGTGAACATATAGCAGAATCATGATGGAGAACAACCCAGGACGGCCCCGCACGGACATTGCTATAACTTTTGTCCGACCATCTGATTTTCTCATGTCACCTAGTTTATAGCCATTCCATACAGTGAATACATAACACAGCTGTGTCACAAAGACCATGAAACCATAATCTCGAGAACGTCGTCAATGTCTGGGCGATCGCCTGGCTCTTGGCTCCAACATCTTGTTATTAGCTGCCATGCTTCTTCTCTCAGAGGAGGTTCGGGCTGCCGGGGAGGGCGGCTCCCTTCTATTATCAGCTTGGCAACGTTATATTGTCCCGCTCTGCCATATGGCAGGCGATTAAAGTGGATCTTCAAGCGTGAAATACAGCCCAGAATGATAACATTAAGTACGAATGGCTCACCTCATAATAGAGGCATGCGAACGCGTATATGTCGGTCTTTTCTGTCCTTTTGAGCCGTTCCTCTTGTATCTCCATATCAGTATCGCGCGGAAACAGCTCTGGTGCCGAAAACTGGTGAGACATTGCGGGATTGATGGTTGCAGTAGCATCCGAGTGTCGGGTTAGGCCGAAATCAGCAATTCTTACTTGAAAATTGGAATCGAGCAGTACATTGGTCTAATCAAATCAGTCAATATGAATGAAATAAAATACGCAGAGGGTGACTTTCCCCACGCAAATCGCCGTGAATTACGCCTTCATAGTGCAGGTATTGAATTCCCTCAGCTACCTGCACAACCTGTAATGACACGTCAGTAGTTATATGAAGGAGTCACGGCATATTCGTACACGTCTCTCAATTTCAGACACACTAGGGTTAGTGTCCTCCCTCCATCCACTTAACGTACCGCTGTCCATGAGTGGTGATACGAGCATGTCGTCGTATTTGTCTTTATAAATTCCCAACAAAGGCAAGATATTGACATGGGAAAGCGTTTTCCACGTCAATGCTTCACGGAAAGCCTTGGCTAACAGTTAGGCAGGCAGCATAAATGACGAATAATGTGCGCTGACTTCCGGTGTGCCTCTGTTGCGAAATCGCTTTAAGGCGACTCGATTGCCGCGATAGTATCCTCCAAAGACGTCTGCAAAACCTCCTAAGCCCAAAGGGTTGGGCTCCATTGTTACATCTTTAGGATTAAGGTAAAAGGATTTTGGTATTATGTGCCTTATCTTTCCGAGCTTCATCATGAGACGTCTGGCTCGGCGATTCCCATCAATCAACATTGAAGACCGGAGCAGGTTATTACTTAACACCTGGAACAAAGTTATCATTATAGCACCTGTAAGCAGGAAAGTTGAAGTACTGACGTGAGTTAAAAATTCGAGTAAATTCTCGCCGTCCTGATTATTGTTAATCTGCGCGTGTATCGTGACGTAGTTGTTCACGCTCAATAGATCAGTCATGAATTCAATCGTCATGCGGTTCACGACGGTGTTGATAGGTTCTTCAGGCTATGAAAGGTCAATCACGAATGAAGAAAGAACTATTCACTTGTTTTCTGACCTTTCTCTTTCGTAAAATGCCAAGTAAGATTGCGAGGGGAGACGCAGGAGAGCGATTTTGACTGTCTTGCGCGCTTGGTTGAGCACTGGGCATCCTGAAGGGCTGAGTGACGTATCCCTCTATAACCCTTGCAATATCGTCCGCGGATTGAATATTCGTCTGCTTAATCATCTGTAACACTCCCACGGCATACCCAATGTTACCAGATGCTTTCTCTGTGATATACCTAACAACATTATCCCAGCTAAAGGGTGGTGGGAGAGGCCTCATGTTCTGTAAATTCCCGCTGAGAAAAGTATGTATGTCTTCTGCCGCATCATATGAACCAGTGGATATATGTCGATAGTAATTGAGGATCGAGTGGAATGCCGTAATAATAGAGGGATCGTCTCTGCTGGTACAGACAATCTTGATTCGGCTATGATGCGACTCCTCGTCAATAATGGATTTGATATCAGAAAGGAAATGTTTGATAATTCCGTGATCCTTGCAGGCATCAAGGCCATCCAGTAAAATAACGTAGGTCAAATCTGGATTGGCACCTTGTGCAAACGAATTACGAATAGGCCGTACCACGAACTCCTGAAACTGCTTGCTCAGCGATCTGGACCATATAAAGAAATCCTCTTCGTTCGCATTCTCCATCGCTTTCTGCATCTCAGGATGTGCGTATAACTGTCTAGCGAGAGTTGGAATAACGCGGTGGAAGTCTAGGCGCCGAGGGTCATCCCGTGAAAAGCAGAAGCTGATGACAGGGTAATGCGCCCGAATAGCGCATCGATGGACAAAGTCCCTGGCGATGCTCGACTTTCCTGTACCCGCGGACCCCGACAGTAACACTATCGGCACATGTTTCTCAAGGATCCAACTCTGTAGGTCCCTCTTCACATTAAGACCAGTCTCCGGATAGCAGACAGGGGATCTGAAGTCATACATAGCTTCCATCGCGGAGTATTGGTCGAGCAGGTCGATGAGACTGGGCGGCTCCCCCGAACCTACCAGACGTCAATCAGAATCCCAACATCCAGGGATTTGCACGCACTGTTTATTCTATAATCATATACACTTCCAGCTATATCGCGCAAGATCGAGTGGTCAATGCGGACGTTAGTGGCATTCTCTAGGAATGTCATCGCGAAAAGAGAGAAAGAAAAAGAAGCGGTGCTCGCAGCAGGCCCAGCCAATGCTAGGCTATATATACTAACTGACAACAGCTGTAGGCACTTTCCTTTTTGTTCCATCCCGAAAAGTACAACAAGTTTGAGTCATGACGAGGAAAACAAGCCACTCCAATTAGTGAAGGACGAGGTGCTAAGTGATGGTTGCAATGAGGCCCAATTTCTATTTACCTTTTAATTCCAATTTCAGCCAATAATAATAATTCATATATATATTTCCGACTCGTGCGATACAAGATTAACAGATGGGTAAATTAGGTGGGTAAATTCTGCAAACCCATAGTCTAAGGTGCCGATCAAAAGAGATACAGTAGAGTACGATAAATATAGTAATGATATGGCTTCTACACAAGGAACGTTGCTATATCACAAGGATAGATATAGAGAGTGTGTGTATGTGAGAGAGAGTGTGTGTGAGAATGAGACAGTAAGAATGAGTGTATGGGTGAGAGAGAGATAGTAAGAGTGAGATAGTAGAAGTGTGAGAGAGATAGTAAAAGTAAGAGAGAGAATGAGAGTGAGGTGTGTGGGGAAGGACGAACACGATGCGCTGATAAGTCCAGAAAATAAATATTAAACAGTAATAAAATAAAATAAAAAGAACGAAACGACACTCCCTATCGTGATTCATTCAGCTATAAGTTTTGATGACGAGAGTGATGGATCTCCGTCGTAGCCGCCAAGACATCATCACCCAATAACGGAAATGGTGGACGAGGCGCTTGTATCGTATCAGGCGGCGAGGGGAATTCAGATAGCGCGGACATGTGCGAAAGCGTGGATGATGTAAAGTAACTGGAGCGTACCAAACCGCCAGGAGACAGCTCCAAGTCCCCGGACGACGACAAGTGCGATTCCTGTGGTGCGGGTTCTCCATTACGTCGGTGTTGGTGGCCTAACCTGAGTATACGGGGAGTCTGTTGGTCTTGTGGCACCTCAGACGTTGATGGCTCAACAGTCACAATAGGATACCGCACTATCATCAAAACAACCTCATTATCGAAAAAAAAAAAAAATCAAATCAAATCCTGACTCACCTGTATCCTCCCTAACATCCTCACCACTCCCCTCCGGAGAAGAAGCCTGAGATGGCTCAACATCTTCCGGAATCGTATTCTCAGACTGAAAAGCCGAAAAAAGTCCAGTTCGGGGCAACACATAACTTCTCCAGCCCGGTTCCTGCAGAGGCACGCCTCCAAAAGCAAAGTGCAGTGGGCCAGTTTCCGAGTTGATATGGTTTCCACTTCCTTGTCCATACCTTGTAGCCAAGCTACTCGTCCGCGTCGGAACATCAGACACGCTGTCCTGGGAATACTGACTCGAGGTCCGCTGCTCTTCCCGTTCCCGTTCCAGAGCCATCTGCTCTAGCTCATCACTCAACTGCTGGACCAACGCCGTCAACCCACTACCCGCCCTAGAACGAGCAGCAGCACCATCAACAGTACCATCAGCACCAACAACGTCCAACGGCACATCCTCAACGATCCCCTGGTACTGCTGCCCTTGGCGTCGCTGCCGGTAGACCACATCTTCCTCAACCGAATCCATCTCGCTATCATGCGGAGGCTTATAAAACAGATCGCGAAACGGCTCGAGGTTGTCCAGACTACCAATAAACGGAACCGCCGGTAGCACTGGCGAAGTATACGCAGACGCCTCTTTAGACCCGGCTGTCAATGACATACTCCGCGTACCAGTAGAACGATACTCGATAGGCGAATGGTCCGGAAAGAGCTGGGGTGGACTGTAAGCTGGGCGGGAACCCGAATCAGAACCCACTTGACCAACCGGCCCTAACTCGAGTGTATACCGTTCGGGGAACGACGCATGTTGAGAGGCATCCCGACCAGGAGAACCGCGTTCCTCCTCTCCTTCTCGAGCGGCCCCACCCCCATCCACAACACCAGCCTCATTCTTCACACTATGGCTCGGCTCCACGACCATACTAACCCTCCCATCGATTGCATCATACATCGCATCCGCCAAAGCCTCGCTCATACTCGCCGTATCCTGATATACCGTCGACATCCTTTGATACTTCCAAAGGAACATATCAACCTCATCTCCCATCTCCCTCCTCTGGCCAGCGGACCTTGAAGCAGTTGGAACACCACCCACATTCGTCCCCGCGGCGGCTCTTGCTGGTACTTCAACTTCCTTTACCTCTATACGCGGAGAGTATTGCATAACCTCGTTGGGCAACACCTCTCTCACGATACCAGGCGAATACGCCACCCATAGTTTCTCGTGTGGGGCGACATCACTATCCACACGGACGTACGGGCTCAAATCTTGATACGAATTCCGATTATCTATCTTGACATACAATGGCCTCGGTTCCCATTGCTGCTGTTGCTGTCGTTGTTCGGGCTGACCTTGACCTTGACCCTGTCCTTGTTGATCTCCTCCCTGCTGTCGAGTCGACAGGCGCTGCTGTCCAAGCACCATCTGAGGCGGCAACCGATGTCTAGCAGACACCTCCGACAACCCAAGACTTGCCAAAGTACTGATAGATGGAGAAATGGGATGCGGACCCGCATACCCGCCCTGCGGCAATCCTCCTTGCGCATAAGGATGATCCACCAGCCTCACAGGTACCGCAGCCGAGCTCTGTTCTTGGCCTTGAAGAGAAACAACCTCCGACCCTTCCTCTCTCGGGTAATAATGGTACCTCGACCAGTCCCCATCAGTTGCATACGGATGACCCGGAATCAAATACGCAGGCTCCGACGGCGTCGAAATCGCAATCCCAACAACGTTATCACTAGCACCCGAGGGAACAGGCGAAGGGTCCAACGCTCGCAGCCCGACGCTCGCAGCAGGATCAGTAAGCTTGATCACTTTCGTCCCGCCACTCCTCAGCGCTTCCCCCGGCCTAGGATCATCATCAGCCATCTTGCCATCCTGCTTCTGCTTCCCAGTCTGGCTCTTGAGCTGTTCTTCGCTCTCCTGCGCAAGCCCACACAACTGCGGCAGCGACTTGGCAAGCCGAAGCGCCGACTGGCCCCACGAATCGTTCCTGACATGTCCGGTCCCAGAACGATCAGTTGCGCCCCCCGTCGCCACACCAGAGCTCCCAGGCCGCAAGCGCTTCATGGCCTCCTCCTTCTGCGCCTGCCGCAACCACATCCCACCTCCATCATATACCGCGAGCGGACTAATATCCTGGTTCCCAAGACACGCACGAGCAGCCAAATAATCAAGACTGCTCTGCTGGTGCTGACCATGCCGTTTCACGCCGCCCATCTTTCGACCGACGAACGTAAGAGACTTGGACCTTGACCGGGAGACGATGCGTGACTGCTTGTTGCCTATAGATCTGGCTGCTTGGGTTTGCCATCGTTTACGATCTTGTTCGAGCTTTTCACGCTCTTCCAAGACTCTGTAGGGTAACATTAGCTACGCCTCGAATGGAGCCGGTTAGTCTCTCACCTCTCAAGGCTGAGCAACGCCAAGTCATCATGTGCGTAACTCTTTGGGCGAGCCTCGTTCCCGGTCGTCTCCACTTCCCCCATCCTCTGCACACCAAACTCAGCCATCCCACTTCCACCCTTCACGCCCTCCTGACCCACCTGCCCACTCGCTGCACCAATCAAATCAAGCAACGACCTCGAATAAGACCGGTTCAACAACCTCATCTTATCCGAAGCTTGCTCTTTACTCCCTCCCTTCGTCTTCCCTCCTTCCCAGCCAGAGTGGTGGTGATCACCACCGAGAGCGCCAATGGTCACCCCCCTTTTCCTTCCCCCCATCTGTGCCTGCATCGGTGCCTGCTGCTGCCCACCTCCATCCAAAGTCCTCACCCTAAACCTCGGCCTGGGCAACAAAATCGCGTACGGCGAGTTAGTGCTTAGCCATGTATCCCTTTCTTTTCCTTTCCCCTCACCCTTCTTCTCCCCACCTCCACCATGGGCACCCTGCGAAGCTAGCCTTGCTCTTACATGTGGCCTTAGCCTGCTCACATCAATCCCTTCCAGATTCGCATCTCCGCCGCTTCCTGCGCCACCCTCATTACCGTTGGCAACTCCGGCATGCCGCAAATCAGGCGTCGACATCGCATTCACCACCATCCCACCACCGGTATCTCCTCCTCCCTGTCCACCCACAACGCTCCGCACACTCCGACCGGAAGGAATAGGAGACAATCGTCTTCTCCAAGTCCACGGTCTCCCTCCAAATTCCTTCCCCGTTTCATCCCCACTCGTCTTTGGCCTGTGGTGGTAGTGATGGTGGTGATGAGAATTAGACTGTCGAGTAACTGCCTTCCCAATCTTGTTCTCATCCACCTCCGTGTTATCATCGCCAGGAAAATCAAAAGCGTACGCATACGGATGTTGACCCAACACCAGCCGTTGTTGATCCTGCCACTGTTGTTGTTGTTGTTGCGTCCGATGCTGGTGGCTCATCGATGTACTCACATTCGTATTCGCATACGAATGTGACGACATAGAGCCAGAATAGGCAGAGGAGACTGACGACGACACCTGTACGAGACCAGAACTACCACCACCACCTCCATCACCACTATCAGCATCACCATCTGGACCGACAGGAAAACTTATCGATGCATCATAATGCGAGCTAGCATCGACTCGGCCATCTTCCTCATCTTCGGGTGCATTACCACTGCTCTTGAATGTATTACGATCTCGTGCTGGGAGGGATGATGAAGTGCTCGGCTTGGAATGGGACGGGTTAAACGATACCATGGTTGTACTTGTCGGGATCGTACTGGGTCCTACACTGGTAATAGCGGTAGACGTTGATGTCGATTGTGAATGCGAATATGAATGGGAGTGAGCGTAAGAGGGCGTTAGAACGGGCGGATGGGTGTGATTGTAAAAAGCATGTTGCGGTTGTTGCAGTTGTTGCAGTACTTGTGGCTGCATTTGTGGCTGCGGTTGCGGTTGCACTTGAAACTGAGAATTGGACGGAGAATGCGGACTTGAATGTGACCTCGAGCGCGAATGGTGCGAACCAGAACGCAAGGACCCGTCTTCCCCGTTCCTCTCCTTATTCTTTCGCAAATGGATCCATAATGAAGGCTTCGAGATGGATCGCGGCCGGGCCTCCGATGGCAGTCGCAAATACGATTGTAACTGTGGTGGCTGAAGCCGCAAAGTTGTTTCCCTGTCCACACTCAACACCGATGCACCCCCCACACCCGCAACCGACTCAGTACTGGATGCGGGTGCCGACGCCGAGCCCAAACCCAACTTCGACAGCTTCTTAAACAAGCCGCGCGTCGGTGCCAGCAAACTCGTCAAACTTGACCGATGCCCCAACTTCCCATCCTTCCCATCTCTATCTTTTCCCTCCTTCATCAACCTCCACTTCGACCTTGGTGTCGCGAATCCGGACCCAGACCCTTGATCGTGCTCCGTCCGGGACCCAGTTAGAATAGAAGAAACAGGCATCGGTGAATTGCCTATCCCACCCGTCGCGTCAGGATTGATGTAAGACGATACACTTGGCCCGTGTTTATGTCCGTGGCTGTGGTTGTATCCAAATGTGAGAGTTTCAGACGTGGGAGAGCCCGAGGAGATGGTCGAACGCCTATGCGTAGGCCCGTGTCCAAAGGCAGTGGCACTGGCACTGATAGGACTCCACCTTTGGCCTTGGCCTTCGTCTTGTGACACCCCCCTGTGGGCCCCTACCCCTCCACCAAAGCGATACTGCGTAGGGGAAGAAGGCGCAGTGCTAACGGTGAGGGACGACGATAACACTTGTTGTGCTGCAGGGGATTGGAAAAAGTGAGGTTTTGCCGCTCTCGAGGTAGTTGTACATTGTTGTTGTGTATTATCTAGGGGTGGGGTTGATGATGACGATGATATTACCGTTGTAATAAGTAGATGCATATGGCGTGTTTTTTTTTTTTTTTGATGGCGACGATGATTGATGGGACCCGGTTATGTCGGGCAGCAGCAGAATGAAGGTTACCGAATTCGGGAAGGTAAGGAAACTTCTATGTAAGAGTTTGAGTTTTTGACTACTTACCCTTGTCCTTGTCTCCGTCTCTGTCTTTGTGCTTGTCTCTTGTCTCGCCATCGCTTCTCGCGTCACCAATGCCATCTCCAATCAACACATCCAACTTGGTTCTTGATACAGCCACCGGCATCCTTCCAACTCTATCTCTATCTTCATCCCCATCGAACCCGGCGCCGTCTGGACCAGCCAAAATCGGATCGCCATGGTGCTTGTCTCCCTCTTGCTGTTTTTCTCGTTGTTGGCTGCTCGTTGAACGGACAGGATCGTCCCAGCTGTCCCGGGAAGAGGGGTAGCGCAGGGTCGTCATCGCTCCAGAGAGGGACGTTTGGTGTGCCGAACTCAAGGGTAGGAGATCGGCGGAGTTCTTGAAAGGTATGTACTGACCATCATCGGAGTCACTGGTACGCTCCGGTCGGGGAGTTTCTGGGTCCATAGGGATACGCGCTCCTTGTCGACCAGCGTCTCCATTATGATCAAGCGAGGAAAAGGGATTGTCGAGGGCAAACTCCGACTTGACAATATCCCCTTCTAGTGAAGCATTTGATGACATAATGAAAGCCTCTTGCAAGGCTAAACTTTGACCGTCAAGTAACAAGTACAATAAAACAAAAGGTTGT
>JNHY02000169.1:0-29435 GCA_001691755.2 Amanita polypyramis BW_CC | reverse complement strand
TGCCAAATTCAAGTTTCTTGTAAAAAGAGGACGAGGGTCCCTTGAACCACAGTTGTCAAAGGGGTAAAGCTCCAATCTTTCGACAGAAGCCAGGGCGTCATTTGGTATATTCAGTATACATAACCACTCGCTGTAGTGTATCTGGAGGTGCAGCTTGCGGTAACGGAACGGAGCAATAAGGCGACTAGCCACGTCATGTCGGGACGGTCGAAACATTCGCAACTCTAAAGACCTAGGCATACCGCGCGCATGCGAGAGCAACTCGTGTGCGACTCGCAATGCCCGCTCGCCCCCGATTCCCGGGTCTAAAACCACACTGACATTAACCCACATCTCGGGCATGTCTAATGCAAGTTGTCTCCAGGAAGAACATACATGGATGATGGCAAGATCTTTCCAGCTTTTTATGGGCACGCAGAGCGGGGCATCCCCCCTATACAGTTTGAATATGTCGCGTAAGACGTCGTCGGGGAGTTTTTGGCAATGTGCCGTGGCTGTCTTGTATGTGTTGTGAGTCGGATCAGGTCGTCCTATTCGCGCGGAATCATCTCTGAGTTCGGACTGGACTTCGCGGCGGTCCAATATGAAAGTACGGGTGGCAGTCGGCTTTCGTTCAAGAAAGCTGTACATGTAAGTTACCTGGCCCATCGATGACAAGTCCATCATCTGAAGAATATGGGAGCCGCACTGGAGGATATCTACGAGCGGGCCTGAAAGTGGGCTGTTATATTGAATTAAAGACAAAAGGGCCCGGGCCGGACGCAGTCAATCCATCAAGCAGATGTGACGCGGTTGACCACATGCTTGGGCTGACAGAGCCAGATCTATCCTGGTCACTAACACTACATTTATATTATATTACAACTCCTCACACGATGATCTTAGCAGCAAAGAACTCTGTCCACTCCACCTCTCCCCAAGAGCTGGAGATCTCCGGCGCGACAAGGCCGTCCCATAAAACGGTAGGAGAAACGTGAATACTGTTCTGTCTCCCATACTTGACTAGATATATCCGCTGAGTCCATGTCACCAAGTAAGCGGGTAGATCGCACGTACTGTTGTATTTCAGGTTGTCAGTGACACTAACGCCTCCGTTGGGTGATCCCTTGTTCTTCAATAAATCCTCAAACTTCGTCACTGCATCCTCTGGCATAACTTCAGCAGCTATTTCTGCGAGCTTCGCACGTATTTGTATGGCAGTCAGGTTCAATACTGGTATGTCAAAAAACTCTTCTTGGCGTTTGAACAGCTGCGACGCTCACTCAACAATAATTCAAGAAGCTGATGACAACGAAACACATACGAGGAGAGCAAACTTGTAGAAATTCTCCGGAGATGCGGCAATAGCCTAATATGCCGCGTGTGAATTATCTTTAGACTACTAAGGCTTGGCGCTCACAGCGATGCCAGCCTCGTGAGTATACGTGGACGTGGCGTGCCACGGTTGGACTTGCGGCCGGAAGATAACCTTTACTTTCCCGTGATACTTTCCACCTTCCTCGACAAGCGGCTTCACGACCGAGTCAATGGTCCGAAACAACTTTGCACTAACCACATAGGTATATGTTAGTCTCAAGCTAACCTCGAGACCAATTACTTGCCTATAAGGGCAGACATAATCCACTGGGACGAATGGAATCAACGAAGCTTAGAGTGCCCCCATCAGTGTGCTTACAGAACACATCAAGCGTATGAGGAGAGCTGGAAGTTCCTGCGATATTCAAGGGATACAAATCTGGCTTGAGTGCCATGACGAGTTCGATAAGAGAGAGCGACCCGTGGGAGATCACGTCGCCGTCCCGAATTTCCATTTGTGGCGTTGGACCCCTGCCAGAGTGACCCAACAGAATGCCTATCGACTTTTCTACCTACATAACCCAGCTAAACGACTCGCTGGTAGAGGAAAATGGCCCTACTCTTGCTTACCTCCTCCGCCCGACAAGTCCCCATGGGAAGGACCTCGTAAAAGAGTTTCGAAATCCAACGGTACTTGGCTTATTCCCCCTTCCGAAGGAGTTGTCTTACGAGGATGCAGTCCGTTAGCGCGCGTTGTTGAATAGATATAAAGGGAGTATGGTGACTCCCTGGGACGAGATCTCCATCCAGTACGTGCTAGTCTGCACGCATGTTGCGAAACGAAGGCAGGCGGAGGCGTTTCAAGAGCATTCAAGTCTCGTATCGTGAGTGGCCCACTTTTCGTATCAAATATCAATACTCATCATGATATAGCCTTTTCTTCAAGTTCTTTGTCGAGAACAAGGGTTGGACGCTGCCTGCGCTTTTTTCCGTTCTCAGGGACTTGCGAGATCTAGCTCACGATGTAAGCGGTGTAAACGATGTGTTGGCATGAATAATTAAACACACCCTCGCTACTAGGCTGACTATGATGCAAGATGTAACAGCCAAAAAAGTGATTTCATGGAAGAGGCCGCCAGGATCATCTCAAAAGCATTTACGAGTTGTATGACGGATAGGTACTTGCATCATTTTCTCTCCACTGAGAATCTCCTCTGAACGGCCTCGAAGGACATCGCCACCTGACCAATCTCGGAAATGGGGTGTATATTACGTTGCTGGCTTGATAATGAAATGTTACTTCAGGGTAATTCCTTTTCATACTTTCCGTATTCTTTTTAGGACATTTCGTTCCAGGTGAAACGCATCTCCCTATCAAAAAACATCCTCAGGGCCCTTGAAGTCAACACGGATGTCCCTCCATTATCAGCTTTCCCTCGCTCGCATCAGGTGAGTTGAACTCTTCAAGCACCACCATTTATCTATAGTCTGATCCCTTCCTCAGGTCACGTACCGGTACTATATTGGCATGATAAGCTTCCTAAACGAGGATTATGCCAACGTATGTCTTATTTCTCCCCTGCCTGCCTGCAATATGACTGACACCTCTTTGGATTCAAGGCCGAGGGAGGACTCACCCTCGCTTTCTACCATTGTCATACGGGATCCTACTCAAACCAAACGTATGTCATAATATGTACCGATAAGAAAAAGTTGACTGATGGAATACTACACAGACGGATCCTGACATACCTCATTCCACTTCGTATCCTAAAAGGACACCTACCCTCGGAAGAGCTGTTGAACCGTTTTCCCATTCTACGAAATATCTTCACGCCTTTCATATCCGCCATCCGTAAGGGCGATTTAGCCGCCTTTGACAAAGCATTGGAAAGCAATGAAAGGCGCCTCGTCGAGCTCAGCTTGTGGCTGATTGTCGAAAAAACGCGCGAACTGTGTATGCGGGGTCTATTCAGACGAGTGTACGTATCTCAAATAATTATTAAAAACAATCTGATTCAAACGTATAACGCAGTTGGGTAGCCACAGAAAAGTCGTCTCGGATTCCCATTTCGATGTTCCACAGCTCGCTCCGGATATCAGGGATAGATCTTTCACAGCAAGAGGCAGAGTGCTTTGTGGCGATTATGATATATAAGAGGTACATGCTGGGCTATATCAGCCACGAGAAGCAGATGGTAGTGTTAGCCTTGAGTAACCCGTTCCCGAGAGTGGCAGACCGTCCGTCGCCTTTTTCACTTATTTAGTTGTGATTTATATGCATTTTTGTGTAATGGTGTGTGGATGATATTGCTATACCCGTGGACTGTGGATGGAATAGAAGGGATTGTAAATGTTTTTCTGCACAAGGCTTAAAAGAAAAGGAAAAAAAGCCAAGTGGGGCCACCGTGGATTGAACACGGGACCTGTAGATCTTCAGTCTATCGCTCTCCCAGCTGAGCTATAGCCCCTTACAGAACAGACGCAAATTGTTTCCATCTGTCCCTTCTTTAGGCAAGCCGAGACTAATATAACGACCCGAAATATCATTCCCCCAACAGAACAGAATAGCATACAAACCGGCTGCAATCTAGTCGAATTATAGAACGAACATGTAGATTGATTAGACATCCATAGTCAATAACATAGCGTAGGTGAACCCAATAGTCGCGGCTTGTCATGTCCGCCTGGTCTCCTCCTCCTCATCGCTATCACCTACACTAAACATGGGCTCTCTTTGCTCATCCGGGTACTCATTCTCGACCACCGCCTTTCCCTTCCCCTTCACGCTAGCACTCCTATTCGCAAGATACGATTCCCCTTCATCATCATCCACTTGTCCATTGTGGTGGCTCGTGAGGGGTATAGCCTCCTCTGCGAGTTTGGTCTCGGGGAACTTGACACGATTTCGTCGTACGCGACACCAGAGGTACACGCATATACCAAGGAAGATGAGAACGAGGATGATGGCTGCGGATCCTGCGTTGTAGTATGCTGGTTTAATCACGTATCAGTAAGCACACTCATATACGAACTGGGTGGCGACTCGCCTTCCCACATAGCCTTGTCCCGCTCAGGTGTTTTGCCAGATACAGGAACGTTTGTAGGCTTAGCAGTGTTTGTCGCAATGAAGACAGGCTTTGTCTCCGTTCCGATGCTGCTTGGTATTCTAGCCGACCCATCGACAATCGCGGAGAAATTGACATCCATAAATCGGAGAATCATGTCGTGAGTGATATGAGGAACGTCAAAAGGTGCCATATGTGAAGCGTTAAAAATCTGCGATAGTGTTATCAACACACTCCTGTCGTAATCTCTAAGTGAGCTATACTCACTTTAGTGTATGTCAAATTCCTCGAGGTGACCCAAGTACCGGCAGGCATATTATTAACGCTCCATGATTGGGTTTGCACAGTCTATTATAAACTGTTAATCCGGGCTTCAAAGCCGGTCAAAGGATAAGCTTACACCCAACCCAGTCCCACCATTCCATGTCATCGCTTTCATCATAGCTTCCAGTCCAACGTAGTTGCATATCAGATCCTGATCTCCGGCATAAATTAAAACAGGTATCTTTGAAAGAACTTTAGGCAAGATAGTTATAGATGCATTAAGCCTCTGTTCATCAAAATGGGAATGAATGGTGCCTCGGCATTCAACCCATTTCCCCGAATGGTCAGTTGCATGAAGCGCGTTTACGACATCGGGACGCTGATCAATACTCAGTAAGATGGGGATCGATGGGGATCGATGGGGATCGAAACGCTTACGTCTAGATAAGTAGTTATGGGCTTGATATCCGGGGGCCAGTTCATACCACAATCCGGTTTCGTATCATCAAGGCGCACGTCATAGATGTTTATGCACATTTCGGTTCCATTTACTCTGCCATTGACACTCAGACAGACCAATGAACAACTTGAAACGTTTGACATACTTTTTCTCTCGAATTTCAGCAACCTCCAGTAGAAGTCTAGCACACTCTTTCACCGACATAGGTTCGAAATGTGTTATTTTGTTCGTGGCATCCACACATCTGTCAACAGCCCTTTTTGCCTTTTTCCACGGCTACGTCCTTACCCAATGAGAGAATTAGAGACTTTTAAAGATAAAAAACCACCTCTGAGTTTTCTTCTAGTATTCCCATCTTAACAACATAGTCAAGGTATGTCGCATATTGTCGCCGGGGATCTATCCAACCGTTGCCTATAGCGGCTCCTCGAAGGTGAATACCCAGGTTAGATTCAAGAACGGCGTCCGCTAGAATGGTGCATATTAGTTGTTCGATAAATGTCGCATTCATAAATAAAAATGCATTACCGAAATATGGTATCCACTGCCCGGCAAAGCTTTCGCCGCCAAGGTAGGTCTGGAATGGTAATTAGTAAATGGATACTGCGTTCAAGTACAGTCACGAACATCCACGTTTTTGTATTGAGGGAAAACCTTGTAGAAGTTTCTTAAGAACACTAAGAATTGTTCCGAAGCCTTATTTCTCGTTAAAGGGTTAAAATCAACCCGGCTTCAACCATAGTACGTACCTCTTGAGGAGTCCTGACTAAGTGCTCCGAACTGGTATAGGAGAAGCCTGTTCCTGCAGGCTGATCAACTAGACAACAGTTATGAGCAGGACAATCAACAGGAGTTGTGAAGAACGGTATACCGTAAACCATTGTAGTATACTCTTCCCAACCACCTTCCTGTACCTGGAACCCTCCTTTGCCGTCCATCCTCCAAGGGCCTACTTCCATCATGAGGCCATCAAATGAGGAACATCCTGGGCCACCCTATGATCGGTCGTCAGCAACCACTTTGGCTTCATATGGCGAAACTGCCCACACACATTGAACCAGAACAATATTCGTTCCTTGTCCGCCGTCCGCCTGTTCTCCACGAGCACGAAAAATAGATGAGCGAACGTCTCCGTAGATGAGGAACTAGGATTGGCTCTGGGGTCAGATAGAAGGTTTCCGGCATATATTTTCAGCGGGTGGGTAGGGTCTTGATGGATATCCGGTAGAGAAGGAACGTAGAAAGATGCAGCAGATGGTACTAGTTAATCAGCAGTGAGTAGTCGAGTGTAAGTCTAAAAAGTGGACACCTACTGTCTGTCGGGGCGGCTAGGGTGGGTATGGCAGAGACGAGTAGGGTAGCGCCCGTCCACAGCAGGCGACCACAATGAAACATTTTGGAGGCGGTCTACGAAGACGCTGCAAGAATGGCGTGAGCGGATCCAAGGTACAGGGAGCAAGTGAAATGCGTGCTCTAGTCGATGATGGAAGGTGTTATGCAGTCCTGCACAGAAATGTTGCCGCCAGTGTTGATGGGCATCAGTGACTCTTGCAATCTGTCAGGCACCATGAAGCTCGCTGTGTTAGCCGTCGGTCTGTTCCTCCCAATCGTTCTCGCTGGAGGTGAGGATTTCCACGGTGCAATGGATATCTTACCAGCGACAGTCCTGTTCCAGAACGGCCCCATGCATCACAGCCCGAACCGTCACCCTCACAACTGCCTGGCTTGCTCAACAGTGTCCTGACATCAGGGCCAGTTACCTCACTCTTTGCAAGGCTTGGGATAAATATTACAGAAACGTTGGAACCACCCAAGTACTGGGATGAACGTGTACCGCTTATCACTGATGACAATTATCATGATATTATTGTAAATGAACAGTTGACGGAGGAAGAACAGCAGGCCAGAACGTGGGCTATCATAATGTGGGTGCGACAATCAATGCAGCTGTAGATCTACTCTAAATATCCCTATAGTACCGCTACTGCAGGCGACTCCCTCCGAGACGGTCTCTCAAAACTAATGGACGAAATGTTTGATGCAGCCTATAACGAAACGGTGGTAACTGGCGATATACCGGACGTCCGCTGGGGCCGCATTGACTATCTGAACGTCACATATCTCACAACCAAATGGAACGTTTGGAGGCGAGTCGTGTTGTTTCTCTCGTACCTATCACGATAATGAACCGATGGATGGTCAGCACCCCGTACCTGGTGATTCTCCGTAAACGAGGCCAAGAACTCCGCTTCTACAAGGGCCAACATCTAAGACTCAGGGAAAGCGAGTTGCGAACCTTCTTGAAAAAAGAAGATTGGAAACACACCCCAGCCTGGGTATCCCCCTATGCCCCGGGAGGCAGCAGGCGAGCACACTCATTCATAACGTAGGATGCCTCTAAATTCGTTGCAGGGAATTCATTCTACACTATTTTGCGATTTGTACGGCCAAGATATATAACCTAATTATAAGGATGCCCCGCTGGCTCTTAATCCTCTTCTCTGGTACCGTCGCATCCGCTCTGTTGGGCATGATGCACTCGTCACCAGCCCCCCACTCAGCGCAGCGATCAAGAGCGGCGCCTACTTCGTCTCCAAAGACCAGTGCTGCTGCACCTACCTCGGAACTACCTAGCACTCCCTCTCCTGCATCTCAGAACGAACGCACGAAGAAGAGGAAGAGAAATTGATGTATCATTGATGTATTTATTTGTAATTGCTGGTAGTGCCAAGTAGATCTGCTAGTGTCATGATTAAATACTTGAGACCAGTAATGAAGTCTCTGCTAGTATATCGGTTAGTACACGCGCCTGTCATTTGGATGGACGCGCGAAAGCTGGGTTCGACTCCCAGGCAGAGAGTGTCTTTTTCACAATTCCAGAGCTAGATGCCATGATAGAAGCCCCCATTGCAATTAGCTTCCTTTAAGCCCCGCAGGTATTATAATGAGAGGAGATAGACTTAATACAAAAGAGGGCTATAGCACAACAAGCAAGATACAAAACATATACATAGAGCTTATAGCATAGACATCCCGCATATTACGACCATCGCGCTGATGACTGCAACCACAATCAGGTGCGGCAAAGTAACCATCTTCGGCCCCTCTACCAACTCATTCGCGCTCGCAATCGAGCCAGGTAAACTTCTTTGGTGAGAGTCGATAACCTGCTGTACCGTCGCCCTGTTCTGCCCCAAGACCAACCACCACGATGGCTCCCTCTCTCGTTGAAGTTTCTTCCTATTCGCCTTTGCATAGGCGACATCCACCTTCACGTCGTTCTCATCCTCTTCTTTCTCCACCGTATCCAACAGGCGTGCATCCGAATCCAACGGTTTATGCACGATACCTGTATGGAACCCCAACCGATCCGCGGTCATCCGTATCCGTGGTATATCCTCAAACTTGGTATTAAATATACTCACAACCGGCTTGCTCATCGTAGCTAGCCGGTCCATGAGCATCGACGATGTCGTCTCCACGCTCTGCATTCCTGTGCTATTGATATCGCTATTGGACTTGCTCCTACTTCTCCTGCTTCGTATCGTGTTGCCTTCCGAGTCCACGAGCACGGTAGGCACGAGGGACGCAATAGGGGACGGCGGACGCAGGGGAGGGCGCGGCCTTTCAACGAAGTTGGGGTTGCGCCAGTGCCACGGCCCAGTCTCGGGTATCACGAGAGCAGGCCTGGGGGATGGTGATTGGAGAGTCTTGAGGGGCGGTACGGGAGGATGAGGTGTAGTCGCGCGTCGCGCAT
Source organism: Amanita polypyramis BW_CC (assembly GCA_001691755.2). Classification (NCBI taxonomy): domain Eukaryota; kingdom Fungi; phylum Basidiomycota; class Agaricomycetes; order Agaricales; family Amanitaceae; genus Amanita; species Amanita polypyramis. Next base: position 20,590 of record JNHY02000169.1, on the reverse strand, counting down.
CGTCTGCGATTTGGGGTTTCGTCGCCGGGGAAGACTGTGCAAGCGGGGGCTCGGAGGGGTATCCGTCGAAGCTATTCTTCCCACTCGGGATACTAGGGCATATGGGTGACCCTCGTGTATTGCGTTTGTGGCCTTCCATGGGTAGGCCGCACGTACGACAGTGAGGTTTCCTTCTTCCCGTGGCCATGAACGAGTCGGTTTCGCGTTTCTTGTCCCCTCGTGTGTCTGCTGAAAAAGAAGGGGGGAATAATCGGAGAAGGTGCGCTATATACACGCGTTATGGCCAAAAATTGTGAATACAAGCGAGATCACAGTCTCTCGTCAAGAAGAGACGTTTGTTATGACGCTGTTGACCGAGGCTGTCATCCAGATTCCCACCGATGCGCCAAAAAGAACAACGACCCTTTTCTGGTCAACCCTTCGCAGGATGGTATAATACACCCCTGTCCCCCGCAGAGAATTTCCCCGGGTACCAGCTTTATGTTTTTTCTTTCTTTTGGAATAGTAATCGATAATCATGTATACTTGATCGGGGCACTAGATCCCGACCCGTTCTGGTAAGGGTATGTGACCGTCTTAACTGAAACGCACCAGTTTAATGTTTTATCCCCGAAACCCGTTTGGAGGGAGTACTAGCAATGCTGATCTTCCCGGTCTAGCCTCCGGTTCAAAGTAAACCCTTTGGTATACATGTAACAAGCATTCGGCTAAGCATAGAATTCAATAATAATATCTCGTGTTTATTTTTTTTTTTCCCGTCTCTCCCTCCTCGATTCGGGACTTTGGACCCCTAGACCACAGCCCCATTTGGTCAGTGCAAGGTGGATTATAATGGGACAGCACCCTCTTTGATACGACCATTATGGCACTTTCTGTTGATTATAAGTGTCACTTTGGCTTCCGCATCCGAGCTTCCCGGCTTCTCCCGAAGGATGCCACATCTCTGACCACAATTTCCTTCTGGCTTTAAAAAATAACCGTTCGGGGATAATTATCGGACAATACAACAACGCATATACACTATTATACAATGATCTCGGACCACATCCCCTCATCAACTCGAGGCGCTACGAGCCTGCATGACGAGCAAGCTTGCCTGAACACTCATCACAACCAAAGAAGCCCCAACATCGCCTAGAGTTTTTGCAACCGACGAGCCAATAGAAGATCCCCGTTCGGTAATAATCTCGCGAAGCTCCGCTGCATGAGATTCGATAGCCATTCTTCTCGATCGGCCAAGCACAATAATCAACTCATGCTCTGCAGCGATCAGACTATTTGCCTCGTCTACAATGGTGTGGAGAAGCTGAGGAGAGCCCTTAGTGATGAACTTGACGCGTGATAAGGCTTCCAGCTCAGCTGCGTTCGAAGTATCTTTCTGTGAGTACTTGTCCCATAATAAGTTATCTGCCGTGTCAGAGACCAGTCTATGCTGTGCCGAAAACTCTCCGTAATGAGTATCGGCAGCAGCGAAAGTCTATAGGGGAGGGTGAGTCAAGCGTGATGCAAACGTGAATTGGAAAGTCAAACCTGATGGATTATAGACAAATGCTGCTGGGCAACACGAGGCGACTCCACTACAGTCATATTAGTCATCACCGGAGACAGTGCCTCAATTTTATGAAGTCGCAAAACGGTTGCCGAGGCATTGTTATTCATGCAAAGCTGAACGACGAACGAGAGTGCCAAACGATCATCTGGTCCCCCAAAGAAAGGTAAGAACAAGTGGCGACTTGCTTTAGCTGACACCTTGGTGCCAAGGCCGCGGTCAATGTACAGCGCGACGTCAACAGGAGATTGGAGGAAAACTTTGCGGACGTATTCGGAATACACAATCGAGCTTGTACCGCCCTGGCCTGACGGTTTATGGAACATACTTTCAAATGGATTATGGATTTGGGTCTTGGCGCCTTCTGATCCAAATTGATTTCCGTTAGACCATGGTACAACCACCAATTGCGATGCCGACCGCTCCGTGTGCTCGGCAATCGCGTCGGGGTACTCCCCATAGTCGACTACAGAAATGCTGGGCAGAACAGGTATACTATTTATACGCCCAAAGGTTCTAAAGACATTTATCAAAGGGTCCTCCAGTAGCAGGGCTTCAGCTTCCGTTGACCTGAGTATCGCAGATGTACGTGCGGATAGTTCCATTAACCTTAGAGCGTCAATAGTCATAGATCGAGGTACCACAACTGCAGTCTTCTCATCTGCGGACGAGGTCCGGCCTCGAGCTTTCAAGAGTTGCGTAAGAGTCATTGCGGCCGGTAGTTGTTCGAATCTGTCAAGGACGATGGTAATTCGGTTCTTATGTATGTCGCTGCTGTCAGTGACCAACTTGTCCTCTCTGGAGGCTTGAGATTCAATTTCCGAGCGCAAGCCGCCCTCACGGTTTTGGTACTTGGCCGGATAGAAGAGAAGTACGAGTGGCGTTGTTATGAACGTCAGGATAATGGCGTGGATGACGAACATTGAAAACACCCGTGTGTCCAAGATACCCGCTTGAAGGCCGATGTTAAGTACGATAAGCTCCACCAACCTAGAATACAAACATCAGAGACCGATCAATGATACAGGGTTGTAATGATGTACCCCTTGCAGGCCATCAAGGATCCGATAGCACCACTTTCCCGCCATCCAAATCCAGAGAATTTCGCCGACACGCCGCAAGCTAAGAATTTGGCGGTAAATGCAACGACACAAATGAGGATAGTATAACCCCATGTAATGCCGTTGTTCAGAAGGCCCAAATTTGTCCGCAGGCCGGATAGTGTAAAATACTGTTTCAGATACTAAATTCTGAAACCTAACCAAAAAAAAAAAACACCCACAATGGGCATGAGAAGAATCGATACAAGGTCTTCCAATTTCTCTACCAGTGAGATGGCGAAGCCGTTCTCATGGGGAATGATAAGACCGGACAAGAACCCACCTAGGAGTATATTCATCAGATAACGCCATCCGTGTACCTTAGATATGATACTCACCAAAGATGGCATGTACGCCAATACTATCGGTGAAAAAAGCGGAGATCAATACGACGAACAGCGTCACTGTCATCATCAGGGTAGTCGGTGTTCCTCGTTCTAAACTTCCCGTGCGCCTCGCCAGCCAAACGTATCCCCATTTTACGGGATACAACAAAAATATCACATACCCCGCACACGAGAGGAGGACCCAAAGCGCAGTCAAACCGGCAGAAGCATTTATCAGTGCAACAGTAAGGGCCAGAAGAATCCATCCGACGACATCATTGCCAACACCAGCTGAAAGTGCGACAATGCCCACAGAGGTGCTAAGCAGTTTCAGCTCTGACATGATACGACAGAGGACGGGAAATGCCGTGATACCAACAGCAACCGAAACGAAGAGCAGGAAATGTCCAAACTGAACGGAGGGATCCACAAAATTACGGTATACGCCAATGCCAAGCACTGCACCTAGACCAAGGGGTATGACAAGTCCTGCCACAGATACGGCTGCCGAGTGCATCAGGTTTCGTCTGAGGATACGTGTATCTATTTCGAGACCGATCAGGAAGAGGTAGAAGACCAAGCCAATTGTAGACGTCAGGGAGAGCATTGGTATTGAGGCAGTGGGGAATATGTTTTGTGTGAAGCCGGGAATACGGCCCATCGCGGTGGGTCCTAGAATCACGCCAGCTAGTATTTCAGCAACAACCCTTGGCTGGCGTAACCGGCTGAGTATAAGGGCCAATAATTGTGTAAAACCGATGATGATAACTAGATATTGCAGGGTTAACAACGTCTCTAACAAGATATCAACTTCACGCACCAACTTGAATAACCCATAATCTGAAGGGGTCACTAGCATTATATTTCGCTGGATTATCGCCAGATATTATGCCACCCTAAATTATTATAGGCGTGGTGAGCTTGTGTGGGACCAGCTGGAGACAAACCTGCTCGGCGGCGGCTCTGTTTAGGAGCTGTCGATAGACCACAGTAGCAACTTCAGTGAGCTGGCCCATGACTTGCTTAGAACAACTAGGGGGAGTGGTAAGGATTATATAGGTGCACTGCGGTTTGTTTCACAAACATCCCTATTGGAATATGGCGATCGCTCCATAATATCCGAGCCCCTGGCTGTCCGATCTCCGACCGCTCGCTGTGCCTTTTGACGTTGATTCAACTAACACATCCGGTATTTGCGGTAATAAACCCTTGGAAGGGTTAGTCTCATTCGCCCTGGAAAGAATTTGCAAGCATATCTTGGCAACCTTTCTATTTGAGGCGTTGCGGCGGTACGCCAGGCACAAAAGTCCTACAGTGCACAATAGCGACACACAAGAGATGTATGATTCTAGGCTTGTCTACATTTCATTTCGGAGCGCTGGTTACAGCACCTTCCCACATGATTCCATCCCCCTGAGTCCTGACTGTCTTCCTTGTCGGTCTTATCTAACCCCGTAGTGCGGTCTTTATATATATGATAACCGTTAGCATCAGGTTCGTCATGACTCGGAGCTGCAACCACGACAACCTGTACTACCGATCAGGAACCGTTTGGAACGGACTAAGATATACGTTATACTGACCACAGTGAACACACTCGACAACTGTCCCACTGCGCACCTGGGCTTTGGGCACCCGACAAATGCAGGTGGACCCTTGGTAATTCATGTCCTAAGTTTGTTTAGCAACGTGCGATCGCATGTACACATGGCAACTAACTCTAGTCTGAATGCAGCGCAAGCAACAAAGTTTTTCATATCCCGCCTTCTTCCACTTTGCAATAAGACTGAAAAGAAGAGGTGGCTAAGAAGGTTCATGACATAAGACATACCCCAACTCACTTGGCATCTGCATACCCTTCCTTCAACAACCAATCATAAAGTTCCCGAGAGATTGCTTCTCTCTTGTAATACAGTTCATATATGTATCGTGACCGTGCATGTGAGATGCGCATTATTGGCCATAGACTTTCGGCCTTGCGTTTGCCTTCGTGTGATTCATTCTCAGCGTCCCGCATCTTCCTGGCATAGTCGTCAAGAATCTGACAGGATAAGGTCAGTGGCGTAGAACAAGTGCCAGTGGATGCACTAACCCCCTCTATGTCTTCAAAACCCTCCGGGGGGCTCTTGGTTCTGGACGTGCGTATCTTGGGCATGGTGGTTGGACTGCGGTGTGTATGAGGTTACATAAGCAAGAAGGCGTCGCGTGTCAAAGCGAACGCTTCGCAGTCGATTGAAACCGTCTTCTGCTTGCATTGCATGTCCATCGTGTAAACCCGTGTCTTACTACTAACTCACAACGCCCGACACGTATCACACTAATCCCAAACCATGCCTCTCGTAGTCCCTGCTCTACGTTTGGCTATGCTCTTTCTAAACGTATATGATTCATACAAGGTTCTCAAGCCACCACTGCCCTCATCTCGCAATGCAAATCGTCCCAGTCTACGGGCAGTTACTCAGAGAAAACGTAGCATGAAAGGGTGTCTGGCTGTATGGATTGTTTGGGTAGGTACTTTTTCTTTCATCTTTCTGCCCCCTCAGTTATTTGCAAATTCCAGTGCTGTTACATCCTCTATGAGCGATCCCTTGAGGGTCTTGTTGGCCTGCTTATTCCATTCTATAATGAACTTAAATCCCTAGTGATAATATTTCTTATACTTACGCGTGCCCGGGTAAGATGAAGCGAACCATTTTCCCATGCGAGTAGTATTGACACTGTCTGTTCAGGGCGCGGAACCTATTTATCTGCACATTATCCGACCTTTCATCAAGCCTTACACAGAGACATTGGATTGTCTCCTAGATTTCATGTTTTTGATCTGCGATATCGCGTTAGCTATGGTGGGCGTTCCTGTAAGAACTGCATGCGCTTTCTGGAAGAAAAAATTCCGCCACGAAGATATTGCACCAGATAAACAACCCACGGATCACGGCCAGTCATTCTCTGAAATCGGAGACAAGCTCAACGGGAATACATATCTATCTCATGAACCATCAGTTATCCGATCCCAGATACCAGAACCAATAGTTGTGCATAGGACCGATTCTGGGGGCTCGTCGGCATCATCGCGTTCCAAACTCGGAGAAACTAGTTGTCTTGTTGCTGGCCAGAGTACGTGTTCCGATACAGCACGCGAACATGAGATCTGGTACCCACCGCCGTCGGCCTATGAGGAAGACGACGGGGAATACAGGAATATCACACAGAAACTCCAAGGGACATCATCGACATTCACAAACTCTGATGCTTCTAGTGTCCAGCAAGTTGACGAGTGGAGGCAGTACCCTCAATTTCCTGCGGCCTACCCGCCGACTCCTCTTGTAACACTAACACGCCTATCTTCCAAATCGACTAGTTCCGATAATACCTCTGATCCTGCTCTTCCCAAGATCGATGAAGTCCAGCAAGTTGACGAGTGGAGGCAGTACCCTCAATTCCCCGCGGCATACCCACCGACACCTCTTGTGACACTAATGCGTCTATCTTCCAAATCGGGCAACTCAGATGACACTACCCGTGCTGCTCTTCCCAAGATCGATGACATGTCAAGGCAGGATTTTCGCCAGTCGCTCTTGCCGCCATCTAAGACCACAGACCCCGGCTTGGATGGTGCCTTGAGCGACGAAGAACTGAATGCAGGGGTCCATGAAACAAAGGATGATGATGATAGGGCAACGTTGATCGATCCCGACGCTAGTATGGGTGATAGTAGCACTCTGGACGAAGAAGAGGAGGATGAGTTTAACGTGACACTCCAGACACCCATTCCTGCGCATGTGTTGACTAAAACGTTTCTCCACGCTCCCCGGATGACATCGCGCACCACATCTCTGGCAACGACGACTAGCGTGGGCAGTCGGTCAACTGGCCTCAGTACCGCGGAAAACGGATCTTCTTTGCGGACTAGAACGTCCTTAGACTCTTTATCATCTGCGTTCATTTCCTCCGGAGAAGATTCACCAGTGATTGGCAAGAAGCGACCACTTCCAATATCTAGAAACGCAAGTAGTCGCAATGCCAGATCCGTCAACGAACCCGGTCTAGAACCGGCCGTGGCGGAGGAACCTACTGGAGATGGACGGCATCCTAAACGACACGCGCCAATCTCGCAGTCACTTGATCACCAACGAAGTCTTGATGACGGTAATAAAGCATCCGACGTCAAGAAACGAAGACTTGCACCACTGAATAAGACTGCCGTACGAGTGTCGAAGTCCGCCAGGCCTAGACTCGCGCGGGCAGTGTCTCCACCTGCCAGGTTTCAACGGAAGTCTATTTCTGAGCAGGCAAAACCACCACTTCAAGCGCGGGCACATGGAGCTGCCGCATTGCGTACAAGTAAATCCGTCACCGGCGATACCTTAACTCCTGGTGCAAACATTGGTAGATTTGCTCCTCGACGTGTCCTTGCCTCCCGAGGCCAGGAAAGAAAGTTTGATGAAAACTCGTGAGGTTGGAAAGGGACCAGTATTCTATTTTTCAAAAGGTCGTGTAACATACCATATGCATTAAACCCTGACATGATTCTCCTCTACGTAAACAACAGACTACCGTCCAGAATCCCTTAGATTATGACGTACACATATATATCATTCTGCAGTGAGTTAACAATGGACTGTTATACGCGTGTGATGGAAACTTAAGTGAATTGAATCATGGGAATCATTAAAACCACACGAAGTCAAAGATACTGTGCCATAGATGGCCAAGTTTTTTCCAAAGGCGTCGGCTTCTCCCTACTGCTGGCGGCACGGTAAGTAGCGGCGTTTTCTATATCCGCTGTAATCATTAATGAGCAAGAGGCACTGAACACATTCCTTATTGTCGTGTCTCTTGATCAGGGAAGTTTCGACCGAGCTCAACCCCCCCCTCAGCCGCCCCCCTGAAATTCTTAGGTCCTTACAAGTATGGTGTTCCAGACGAGGCACCTTCGGTGATGAAAGTAATAACATGCTTTTTCGAGGGCGATGTCAACTTCCTGATAAACGAATTACGAAATATCACATTTCATTGGCATTGCACAACTTGGCGTTGCGTATTTTTTATATCAACGCCTCAAGTGAGGGAGGCCATGATGCCGGTGACCAAGCCGTTAATACATCTCGTATGATCTCAATTCGGAAGCTCAGGGAATGGCCATGACGCATTCTATAGTACCATAATGCCGTCAGCCTGTCATTGCTCGACTGTGCGGTCGCTCAGTGGATGACTCTGAAGCACTTGTATGCGCAGTGGCTATTACCACGCGTGTGGCGACAACCACGGAGCCGGGAGAACAAATGCGACCTGTGCGCCCGGTGTGGAGTTTCATGATGCAAAAGGGCATCGTTTTGCACCCACATATCGGGGAATTATACTATATGCGTGTTGTCTCGAGGCGGGGCGTCAACACGTGTTATGATGGGCGAAGAAAATAGCGCAAGGGTCGAGCGCCAGTGTGGCTTGTAGTAGGTTAGTGGCTATGACTGCGGGCGCCACAATGTCTAAACGGTCATATCCCAGAAGAAGCCTCTGCATCGCTCGTGAGTGACATACTCTTCCATCGGATTCAACACGCATCTTGTGCGTGCGTCGAACACGCGTCACTAACTTTTCACATTCTAGGATTCTCGTATAAAATGAGCGAAGTTCTCATCAACAATAAATTCAACCCACTCCTTCGATCCAGCTCGCAATAGAAGCAGCTTAGCTCACGGATAGCTATGGAAAATTCCCCAACAAGACCTCTCACCGATACCAACGACCCTGGGACCTCACGGAAGGCCGCTCACATTCATAAGTCCTTGAAGAACGTCGTACCGAAGAAACACGTATGTCATTCCCTTTCAAACTATTGCCTTATTGACTGATGTCGCATAGTTGCCAGTCTGGGCGGAACAGTTTGGTAACCCAGACTACGCGAAACGTGCTGCGTCTGACCACAGGAGAGAAAGTCAAAAGCCGCTCTTTGGCGAGTTGGATTTTCGACCCCCGGACGAGCACCGAACGTCCAGTCCCGAGGATGATTCTTACAGTCTATACGAGCCAGCTGCATCACGTAGGACTAGGTCGCAGAGTCGCAGGGATGGCCGCTTCTCTATAGAGGGGATACGCTCTACTCCAACAGCGTCCACTGGCCGCAGGCGATCCGTGAGGGGTACAGGGTCACTCTCTCCTGCACTGTCGTTGGTGGAGGGACCGATGAATCTGGCGTATAATTCGCCCATCCCAAGTCGTAAAAAAGCTAGGCTAAACAAGTCGCCTGCCCTCCCTGCTCCGTCATCAATGGGCATGCCCGTAAATACGCTTCCGCGTGATACAACCAGTCGTGGTCGCAGACTCGGAGGGACCGGACGTGGCATCCCTCCCCATTATACTAGTCTAAATCCTGCACCATCCCTAGACGAGCGGGGTACTGTTTCAGAGTATGTAGTTGCCACGCCAGAGACATGGCCAGCCCCACCTATCACGCAGGGTGGTTACGAATTACAATTTCGCCAAAATCACTACGATTTCTATTACACCCATTCATCTCGCGATGTCCACAGCTTGTCTACAGGCAGCCTCCCACATACAAACCAGCAGGCGACATTCCAGGCTTCCCGCAGCCTCCCGACCGACACGTTCAGTCCAGGCTACAATTATTTCCAGCCTAACAGCATGCAGTACCAGTCCAACCCTGCGTTCAACAATTGGCAGCTAAACCCTGATACGCCGTCCCACCCTCGCGACCCTACTGCTGATCAGTATACCTCTGTTTACTATGCAGGCGCTGCCATCACACACCCAACTAGTGTGGACCCTGACTCCTCTTTCACGCAATTTCAGCGAGGCGGACCGTATTCTTCTATCAATTAAACCCTCCACGCTCCACGGGCTCGTCGTAGATCGAGACTGCACGGCATGAAGAACGTCGTGCATTAATCACTAACATCGGACAGCTTTCAGAGATTTCCTCTATTAAATACTGCTATTCTACGTCGTTACCTGCCACCCGTGTCATTTTTTGGTCTCCATGGTCGTTCTGTGCATTTTACCGTGGTTTCCTCTTTCCTTCCAGTTGTCGTAATGCTCTCAAATTGCTGTCGTCGCTTTTCATAATAGAATACCGTATTGGCTTTTTTTTTTCTTTCACCCATCTGTGTTTCGCCCATACTGCCTGTTTCCTATCGGCAACACTGCTTAGATAAATGAATAGCATACGAGTCCCCGCAGACCTTGTGTGAATTGATCATCGTAAAGCGCAAGGCAAACATCGGCAAACACTTTGCTCATTGAATCTCGAGTTTGCACAAGCAACATGCCTGTTCCTTGGGAAGCACTCATTCCTTTTGGTGGGCAATCCTAGTATATTACACACCTTTTTACTAAATTTTCGCTGCCATTAGGTCTGCTTACTGTGATGTTCGGAGGTGCCGGAACGCTCCTGAACACCTCCTACAGAGCGCAGAACCAAGGCAAAGTGCGCAAGATGTTAAGAGACGTGCTCCCATGCTAATATACTCATCCAGCCACCACGGTACCATGTTGACCGCTGGGAGGAAATGATGATGAAGCGCGACGAGCGCTTAACGGGGCATAGACGAGGACAGTCGGTGGGTCATTCCTATGATAGAGTTCAACAACACGATCGTGACGCCATCCTTATCTGCAGGACAATCCAACCGCACCAGGGGGATTTGAAACAAACAGCGCGTGGGACACAGAGCCACTTTCCCAATGACAGTAACAGCAAGCCTTCATCCGATCGCCTGCGTAGGATAACACAGCATTTTCCAGCGCTGTAATGCCACCGCCGCCGTACATCAATATATCCTTTTTTTCCTAGACATGCTTATAGAGGTTCTTATCTTACTGGAGGATTCACATGTTATGCGCCACATGGGTCCACGTTCTGCCACCCGGATGCACTAAGATGGCTTGGGCCAAACGACAAGGCAGTGCATTGAAAAACGAGGCATTTTGCATGTTGAAGCTTCTTTGAAGCCTCACTGAATACTTAGTTACCGGTACCGCTAGAGTCTCTCTCGGGAAGACAGAGTTGGTCGGATGAATCAGTTGACACCTACCCCGAATATTCGTTCGGTATGGGGCTAATTTTAAGCTAGCACTAAGCACCGAATCTGGGAGAAGGACTAATAAACCCCGAGTTCGGCGGCTTATTGTTTTACTATGGGGAACACGCGAAGTATCGTTTCTGCATGGCGCCTCGGATATTTACGGCGGTGTTATATGTGATATTGTGAAAATAAGTCTTGTGCGATAAATCAGCCTCTCTCTCCATCAGGAGCCACGAAGTTAGATGAGACTCATATCCGCAAGTAGTCCTGAGCTTGAGTTCGAAGGTTCGGTAATTAGCTCTGCGCAGAGTTAGGTTGCCACAACGCGCTGGAGCCATGTTCCAACATCTTTGGTGAGTCCATCACTGCCAATAATGTTGGCAATTTCGTCCGGATCATATCGTTTGTTCTCAAGGGACTTGCTAAACCTAACGAGGCGTTCTAAGTCCGCAGTTGGAAGACCGGTGTTGTCGATCCGGAGTGTACAAGATAGGATAACACCGTGCTTGGAGTAAATCTTTGCTGTCTAGGTGAAACCTGTCAATCCTAATATTAGATCTTGACAATGAGAGGACCTACGACATCCCCCCATGCAAACGAGTGCCTGACTGTGTACGTAAATTCAGGTGTTTGACCATATGACCACTCCCAGCTCTAGACGGTTCGAAATATTTGTCAGAGGGGAAGAAAAAAGGAAAGTGGACCTTTTAGTCTGCAAAGAATTTTCCTACTCACTGGAAGCTCTACCATGCCTTTGCGGATGTATTCTATGCCTGCCAGTGCTTCTTCGTCCCCGCTTACAACACAGTATGATGCCTACCATCCGCTTGTGTCAGTCATATATCTCGAATGCTTTAGAATAATGAAACCGATACGGAAATTATTTTCTCGTAAGGCGAACAGACGGAGTATCCAAGATGGAACTCACATTATCACAAACACCATACTCCAAGCGGAATTCTCTTACAATTGCATCGATGAAAACCTCATGTGCAATGGATGTATCGAACTGCCGAAGGTTGCAAACTGGGGAAGGTACAGAAGCCACCCCTTTGGTGAGCATATCATCCTACGTTGACGGGGGACGAAAAGTAGTTAGCCGTCTATTAATCATACAAAGATGAATCAGGAGTTGGTATAGATTAGGCATCTCACGTAGCCACGCATCTCCGGCACGGCCCATGGGTACGTAACACCCTACCGGATTATTGGAACACCGAAGCAGAATGACAATAAAAATAAAGAAGGCACGGAAGTTGAGATACCAAGAAGAAGGGAATCCAAGCGCCAACTCCAAGCGTTTAATCTATCCCACGATCTTCGCCGCGGACAGGGGCGCCGAGGTTGATCGTGTTGATCAGTATCAGCACAGTTGGTGATTCGTCGTTGGATCCGAAAATGAGCGCCAAGTGCTCACTGAACAAGTCGGGACCTCAACAAGATCCAAACGTCAGGAAACACGCCAGGGGAGCTCCCTACCACGAGTCGCACCCTTGACTCTGTCGAGCCCTTCGAGAGGGTGGTCGAGAAGATAGACGACCATTGAGTCCCTTGACGACGGAGGCACCAAAGCAGTTAACGGTTGACACGACTAACCTTATTCGTCGGTTTCAGCACATCGCCAAGGACGGCAAGATCGGTGGAAAGGAGCATCGTTCCATGATGGTATGCTCGTTTATTTGTTATTCTATAAGCTGATCCTGATACGTATTGTGGTTGGACCGTTAGTTGCGGGGATGCAGAAAAAGGAAGGCAAAAACATATCTTCCAAGATCCGACGCATATATCGTTTCGTTCGTTAATATGTGCCTCTATTCCGAGCGAACGAATTGCTCGCGCGACGATTTGCGCAGTTCCGTGGCGATTGAAAGAGGCTCGTGGTAGATGGATGGAATAGTTGGTGTTCCCAAGGTCCTGTACGTGTCAGTGGTTTAGCCTGAGCATATTACATATGTACATCGTAGTGGAGGTGGTCTGACAATAGTGGAAGGGGAACGACGTAACGAGAGGTCGGGGACACGTACGTGATAGACAGTTCCTCCTCCACTCCTCCGTCTGATGAAAGGGATGAGATGCCTTCCTGGAGGCAGACTGTCGGTGGAAGACTGCGATCGTAGGGCTTGGAGGTTGATTTCTTTCCATGGATTTTGGTTTCGTCCGATCACAACGCAAGGCGTGTTGCGATAGACTAGCAGTAGTGGCTTCTCAGTTGGAGCATGCCGAAATAACCTAGAAATTGCAATCAGCTACCGCGAACTATAGAGTCTATTGTTCAATGCGAACGGGGGTCGCAGACAGAGAGGGCAGTTTTGACGCACCAGTCTTCAAAAGTAAGGTTGAAGTAGGGATTCGTGGATTCAGATACGTAAATCTGGCACTGTGGTGGTGAAGAGAAAGCCACAGATGATGATCGCCTGCGAGAACGAAATAATTGGGAAGGGTCCTTGTTTTTCTTGCCGCTGTCGCGGTGCAGAGTGCGAGTGGCCGATATGCAAATTAAAGAACGCGCCCCCGAAAGCGGAACCGAATTCCTTGCGCGAAAAGCAGGCAAAATGAGGTTCATGAGAAGGAGCGTCGCGGCCAGACGGTAGTTAGAATACAGGTGGTATATGTAAAGTCCGTAGCAAGGGTCATCATCGTACCAGCGATTCAGTCAATGGAATGTGTTTGGTCATCACCTTACGTGGAGGAACGAACACATCATGAGATATACTAGACATATGCTCTTATTCATGGTATCTATGCTAATACACGACTCCAGCATCTATGCAAAATGTGCTTCGTCTAGCAGAGCTCCATGGCACTACTTTTGCACAGCCTTGAAAATAGGATTTTCGATCTCGTGTATTGGCTTCTGGCCTGCAGGAGAACCAGGTATCTCCTTTTTCAGGCCCTACAATGAATCGCTGTCGGGAAATTATCCAAACATGATGACGGCATCCACATACAAGCTTTTCAAACATGCACGAGTTAAGCTTTCGCTCTTGTTTCCGACAATACTGGTATTCCTGAGCAACGATTTAGGATATCAGCTAGGGCGTCGAAGAGTCATGCCGCCATACCTGATTGCTTCGGTCTAAGCAATTCCAATGTGTTTCGAACTCTTGCAGGCAATGTTCGCGCATCTTATTGATCCTATAGCGACAAGTTGGCTAAGAGTCAATGGTTTGGCACGGTACAATTGCGGAGCATACTCACAGGTCTCTCGCACAGCGCGTCACTCTCCTTCCCTCCTTCAAGCAGTGCTCGGGGTCCCTATTTTCCTTCTTGCAGAGCATAAAGTCCTCTTGTACCAGTCACGAATATTAGCGAATTTCTTAACGTGTGCTAAAAGTTTACATACCGTTATATTCTTTGCAATATGCGCCAATAAAGAAGGCGGCGCTCTTCAGAGGTGCACTAGTCAAACCCAGCTCCTTGACCTTTGGCACGTGGTCTGGCATGGGTGTCGGCTCAACATATGAGGTGGTGGGGACCGAGCCTGGCTGGAACGTGGGCATCTTGGCCGACGGGCAGGAGAAAAGACTGTCGACGAGCGTTTGCTACCGGATCGGGACGGTGTGCTGGTTTGGCAACTGTGGGAGCGTGCTGAGTTGAGTATATTCTCCCCACGCCTCTACTCCTAACAGGAACACCATGGTGAGTCTGTGCCTCTGACATGTACATTCATACCGATGGGCATATAGCCACCTCGCGCGTTACCTAAAATCCATCAATTGTCGCTCAGAACTCATAAACTGACGATCTTTCTGACTTTGCCTCCAAACACCACGATAGCGGAGGTCAAGAAGGAGGCATTATCAGCTTTTGCATCTGATGTGAATCAAGTTCACGCAGAGATAGATGAGACCCCGAGCATCTCATCGGTCGATGATTTTGAACTATGTCGTGTCGCACGCGAAAAAGACAGAGCGACAGGCATGGGTCCGTCTTACGAACTACTAGATACGCGTAGGTCGCTCAGAGACTACGGGTTTACATCATGGGAGACCCTGTTCTTTCAATTTAAAAGCGAAGACGGTGAGCTACTCATGTTCTGTGCACAGTACCACTAGGTTATTTCTATCCATTAACGTCATTACACTTGATAGGCGAACTCTTGCCCGTGACGGCTACAATTCCATCTGTCGACGACGAAGACGTCGACGTACATCAACCGCCGGCGGACGCAATGTCGGATGACACCCCATCTGTTCATACCACGAACAAAGGAAAGAGAAAGGCCCGGTCAGACGACGAGTCCGATTAAAGAGATGCGCATATATGTCTATTCAATCCGCGTGCTAGAATCTGTGCCATTGTGGCCCATCCGTAAGGCAATCGGTCAGCTATGGACAGGAGGACACAAGGCCACGCCTGGGATCAGGGTATGGCAGTCTTTTCCCATTTATGTGGTGTCAGAGGAAGGAGAGCAGCTGCGACTTTGCGGCCTTCTTCGGCGAGTAGGTTATAAGTCGCGCAGGCGTTCCGCTGTCAGGCATGATTATTATATTCAATGCATACGTCACCATGCAGCTTACTGTGTCCATAACATCGAGTTGGATCCCTAGCAAGTTGATATGCATCCGCAAAGAAGGTGGTAGTTGTGAGATAGTTTTTCCCGTACCCAAAAGCAAAATTTCTGGATATATGCATGTCGGCTTGTGCGTAAGAAAAGTTTGTAAAAGTGCGCGTACCAGGTCTCGGTTTCCCAATCTCAAATAATACGAAATGACGTTTATCCCAACCTTCCCATAAGGTTTGCGGAACATCCCAGAGAAAGACTTTACCCTCCAGAAAAATGCATGCACCAGGAATGGTCAAGCCGTCAGCGAGATGTATTGCGTCGTCTGTAATGGAAGCAACTTGCACAGGTGGAGGGTTGTCGTCCGCCAGGATATTCGTGAAGGTGCTACTGCGTCTCAAGCCGTAACTTGTGCATCGCAGGTTATGAGCACTTAATACACCGAGCCCGAGTCGTTGAAGCGTCGCTGTCGCCATGCTAGTGTAAACCCTAACCCTGCATTTTCTGCGTTCTTTTCTTCACTGCGGGTGGCGGCGATGAGCATTAATGAGCCATTCGCGCTCGCTACCTACAAAAGCGCTTTATATGCCTCAGTCAACGCGGATAATGTCTCCGTTTCCGTACAGACAGATGGCGTTCACGTTATTCAATTGTCGACACTCCGACCCGTCATCTCGCATACTCTAGGTCCTTCGACATCCTTCGCTTGCTCCCCACTAGCAGTTTCAAACGGAAAAATTCACACTATATATGCGCCTATACAGTCGTCTTCTGAACTCACAGATGAGCAGAGTCAAGGAAGAGTTATCTGGATTTGGCGCGAAGACCTAGACTCAACTATTGCCGATCGAGCGGAGGCGCATAAGAACAAGACTTCTGTGGTCGTAAGCCTTCCATTTTATTTGAGCCATTGTTATTCGAACGCAACCCGCCCACACTTAGCTCTCTAGGTTCCGCATGCCATAGCAAGACTACATTACGTGCCCGAGCTTCCTGGGCAAATTATTGTACTTTCTCCCGGCGGTATTATCACTACATTAGGTTCGGAGAATTTTCAGGTGCAAGCAACTTGGGACCCTCAATCTGACGGGGCGAGTTATATGCTACTGAAGTCCTTCATATATGCTAGAATTGATTGTTCGTTCTTACCTCCCCTGGAGGCACCGCAAACCGGAGCGGTTGTTGTACTCATACTGGCTGATTCCCACAGCAATGATATCAGAATAACTGTTTGTATTGCAAGCGGAGGGGAGTCCACATTCGCAACGATAGGGAATTGTCATACGGGTTTTAAGCAGAATGTGAGTCGCCAGTACTGAACATGAAATAGAGAGTGATGGCTGATGGTTTGGGCAGGAAGTGCTGGATATGTCATGTAGTTCCTCGGGATGCTTTTCTGTCCTGTGTACGTCCGAATTACAGGGTTATTCGCAGATTGTTGAATCATTGACATAGCTAAGAGCGGCGAGTGGCACTCGTTCGTCATCAGTTCCTCCGAAGACGAGCCTATCATCCTATTACAAGCCGGGGATCCTGTCAGCCTCAAAAATATCAAAATTTCCCCGGACGCATCTTACAAATCTGTCGCACTCCTCCCACTAACCTCTTCGCACGTTCTCCTTGTTGGCGTATCTTCTTCGTCTCCAGAAATAGTCCTCCACATATGGGACTTACAATATTTTGTTTTACTCGCGTCGCATATTCTCCCGGTACCATCCTCATTTGCATCGACATCATCGACAGTATCAATAACGCTGGCCTCTTTTCCGTCATCGCCCCCCTCAATATTATTATCAACGACACCGAAGAGTACGTTAATAAATTCACAGGCCCTTCTTATCATATCACCTCCGTCGCCTATGCCAACAATTACAAAGTCAATAGTGAAGAGTAAACCAAAATCAAGCACAGCGGCAACACTATCTACTATTTTCGTTGTCCCATACGTCATCCCGCGCGTTTCCACTATCGCTAATGCAATGGGACGAGCCAGAGCTAGTTCTGCGTGGATTTCACTACCGGAAAACCAACAACAAAATGAAAGTGGCGACGGCGCCGTGCATGGCGGGTTGGACAAAAGTAGGAAAGAGGTGCTGAAAGCGATGAGTGCTGCAATGGATGGGAAAAGACCACAAGCTGCCAACGAGGCGTTCTTTAAATGGGAGGAATGCCGAAGTCAGGCAGCCAACGGGAGATTAGTTTACGGGCACGAATTCATCAAGCAGGTCCTGGAGGTAGTGCTCCAACCGGCCAAGAATCCTGCGACCGTGATGTATTCCTCCGAAGTCGTCAGGCATCTGATCAAGCGAAAAGTAGTGAGTAACAGCATGTTAGAAGGTGGGCTAGTCAGGGCGTTGAGAGCGAAGAACGATTGGGTATGTGTTCCGCTGTACCCATCCTTGTACGATTGGCTCAGATTGCTGTAGACATCAATACAACTAGCATTGAAGATATTGGTAGACGTAACGGAGTCTGAAATCGTGGAGACTCTATGGAACATTGTTAGCGCTGTTCAGGAAAACCATAGATCCTCAGGTCCAGATTGTATGCAAATTGACGAATCTGGCAAAGATATTCCCTCTTTGTCTTCCTTCCTTGGCCATTGCGTAAACTATCGAACCACGCCAGCCCAACTACGGCTAGCTTTACGGCAGGAACAGTCACGAACATCTTCCAATACGTTTGGTGTCTCAACTGCTGAATGCACACTTGTTATTCTCCGTGTATTGATTGGATGGGTACAATATTGGACTGATCGCGATGTGGCGTTATTACCGGTGGATAAGGGGATACGGGAGGGTGGAGATTGGGCTGCTAACGAAGACGAAGAGATGAGAGATAAGGGAGAAATGCCGAAACTTGACCAGGTGACACCTATCTTCTTGACACCAATGGGCATCGTTGACGGAGAATGTGCATTCATCAACAGATTGCCTCTTTCACGGAAGGTCTACTCGATGCAACCTTTTTAGCGCTTCTCCAGCACCCACCAGCAGAAGGGGTTCTCCGTCAGCTGGGGTCACTGCTGGAAGCTGAGATCTCATTTACAGAAGCGATCCAGCCATTGTACGGAGCGCTTGGGGATTTTGCGAGGGCACACAGTAAAGCTAAACATGAAGCGGAAGAGAAAGGTGCTGGTGTTGTTAGGACGGGACGAGAAAATCCGGAGAGTTGGAGACAACGGAGAAAACGCCAGCATGAGCAGGCTGGAATTGGTATCGGATTGTATCGAGTAGAGGAGCTCATGCTTTAAAAAAATTGATGTGAGCGTTTAACAAATCATGCATACGGTCAGCGTGGGATTGCCACGTCGTGGTGTGTACGCGGTGTGCATCTTCCGTCCGGTTTGTTCTTCTCGGAACCCGTAGATACAGCTGATTCACACATGAACTTAGGGCACCCTGAAAATCAATCAATTCAGCTCTGCAGATTGCATGAATTGGAAGTCCTTGTCATGCAGACACTCCTATCATGAGGTGGGAGAGGATAAGATCCAACAGCCTATTTTGTTCGTGAAGCTTCGAATTTTCTGACACCTACAGGATCTGTGTTACAATGTCCAGATTTGTTCCTAAATTGCCCAAGTAAACCCCAGATTGTCTATCTATACACCAACAGTAGAACAGAATCACGAAAGACATGCTAGACTTGACATTAGCTTTTCCACATCGAACTTGCTATGACGATCAACCCGGCCTCGTAGTTGCCTACGTTGGGTGTCTGGGAGAAGTTGCCTAAGGCAGAAGCCCATTGCAGAAGAAGGGGTGTTAAGTGCCAGTCATATGGGGGCAGTAAAGTAAAGTAATGTTGCAAACAAGGGAAAGGGAGATCGAGTTTGTGGGCTGTGAGAGATCATAGACAATAAAGCRTGGGGGGACTTTAGTTATCTCCGAGGCGTGGTGGCATGGGCTTAGGACTACACCGTCCCCAGGGATAAACGCGAGAGTTTTGGGAGAGGCAATGGTCGCTTCTGTAAACCCTAAAGCTATGGTCAGCTCGGTGCTCCATCAGCGATCTAATCTCAACCTCATGTTTTCGAAACCGCAAACCATCACCGTTAGTGGGGGACAATTTAACGCCGCAACCAATGTAGTTTTAGTTCACGTCGGAGGCACGGATGTTCCCCAGCAGCACACCCAGGTCAGTCTTTGGAAATGACCTAGGTACTGCTTCATGAAACAAATTAGCAGTGTTACCCTCACGAGCAGATGTCAGCCACATGTAATTGCACTTG
This sequence comes from Amanita polypyramis BW_CC, assembly GCA_001691755.2. Lineage (NCBI taxonomy): Eukaryota > Fungi > Basidiomycota > Agaricomycetes > Agaricales > Amanitaceae > Amanita > Amanita polypyramis. Next base: position 835 of record JNHY02000169.1, on the reverse strand, counting down.
TCCATGTTGCTCCCAAAAAATGACATTCCAGACGTCCATTGTAGTCTAAACTCACAGCGCATAGGCAGTCGTGTCAGGTACAAACGTGACAAGCGTGGAGTTCATGTCAGGTTTTCGCCTTACCATGACAGGGAACAAACAGCTGGGCCTAGTAGTCGCAGTAGATACACAAGACACACACAGGTACATGGCACCTACAGTGAAGCATCCTCATATGCATCCTTTTCATCATTGCGGTCCCAGTCGCAAAACCCCTATTCCCCAAGACTCAATACATTTTCAGAGTCTAGTATTGACTTGGGGGGTCATCACAACGGGTACCATCGAAGGCGTCAACAGGTTCCAGGTGGTGGGGATAAAGATCCATGTATGTGTTTTCTGTCATTTGTCGTAAACCAAGCCGTGGATCGAAGCTTCTGAAGCAAGATACAATGGTGGCCGAAATGGTGAGGCACATGAATATGGACAGTGGTCCATGGTTGGATGCTAGCAACTGCTATCAGGGGAGACATCATGTTGCAGACCCCAGCTATCCTGGGGGGCAAAGTATCGAAAATGACTATGCTGAAGCATATGATGGATATCAACGCACTGGCAATCAGTACCACAGATGGACCTCTAGTTCTGAAGATCTGACTTAACGTGAGTGCATTGTCTATTCCCGTCAAGTTTTGACTCACTCTAGGATTCCAGGTAGAAATAAAACACAAGGGAATGAATATGAGCAAGAAAGACGATGAGCCGTGGAGGTGGTCCAAGCTTCTGTCATGTTTTGCGCCATAGGCCTCCGTTTTCGTGTTCAATTCTATAGAAAGGAGGTATGCGCTCCGCCCCC
>JNHY02000168.1:0-29648 GCA_001691755.2 Amanita polypyramis BW_CC | reverse complement strand
TCCTTCCAAGCTTTCTCCCCATGATAAACAGTCAATTATCCACCAAATCAGCACCAGTAACACTTACAATATATAAGAGATTATGTAAGTACCCTCCCTACATGACCACTGCACTGCTTGCTGCCCTGCTTTTCAACAGTTTATCACACACCCCCTCAGTTTATTTGAGTTTCTAGCCAAAAAAAAAAAAACACTATTCACTGAATTAGGCTTTACAACACCACATTCATCCACACTGACTATTCTCAGTGACAATCAGGCAGCCATTGTCATCCTGGCTAGCTTCACCTGACATTGCTTGGGCAAAAGCGACACATCGCCAACGTACTTACCCACCATCTGATTCATCCTTATTGTCTTAGTGACCTCGTCATGGCCAGACACACGGTTTCAACCATCATTGCATGTTTGCCGTCTGCACACCTCACACTCTACCCTTGCCTATAAATATTGCTAACAGCTCCTCTGCATCCTCCCACGATGACAACAGAAGTGTTTTAATAGCCATTATTCGCACGCTGCATTGCAGTGGAAGAGAGCGACTTATAATGAACGTTGAGGGGTATTAGATGGGGGTAGTTACTCCCTAGATAACGCATTGGGTATACTATACGTGGAGGATGGGGGTTTAGATTGACGCCGGGCGCGTTCTTCTGCTACATCTCCATCTCCATAGCGACTTCCGGGCTACGACCGCCAATCGAATCGTACCGAGCTCTCGACGCCCGTTTGAACGAGGACGAGGTCGGGGAGCTCGTAAAAAGCGGCATGCTGGACATGGAGCCGAGGTTGAGGTTAGACCGGGACCGCTTGAGGATCTCGTCGGCGACGTCGGCGCCGTACTGTTCTGCTAGTTCGCTGTATACAATTGGGTTAGGGTTAGATTGGATATACGCGTCGAGAAGCCAAGAGAAGGAAGACGGGGAGCGGGGGTAAGGGGCGACGCACCTTGCATAGTTGTCCATGATTGCCGCAACACTATTCATGTCCAGGCGGTACGCCTTGGGCATCATTCCTTTTCCAAACCGATATGTAACGTGGTTTGAACACAGCAGCCCTGACACCATGACGAAAATGTGTGCGGGAACGATGCCAAACACGCCTGTATACCAGCGCGCCAAGACCGATCGCTGGAATTCGACAAAGAGCTTTTTGCACCCCGGCAGAGCGCTCCTCGAGAAGCACGTTGCACTCACGGTGGCCTCGACGAACGGGTTAAAATAACCGCAGCAGTTGAGTTCGTTCTGCACGCGCAGGCGGCCGGCGGTGCCGAGGAAGCGGGACCACTGGCTGTTTACCTTGCCTTCGAGGTTGAAGGTGTGGTGCTTGTAGGAGAGGTAGCCGGGGATGACGAGGGAGGCAAAGACGAGCCAGAGGGAAAAGGTGTAGATGGCGAGGAAGAAGCGGTTGTTGAGGAGGATGCCTGCCCAGCCGATAAGGGAGGTGAGTACGCCGAGGGAGGCGGCGACGGTGGAGGTGATGAGTTCGGGGTAGTTGGCGACGCGGATGATGTCGGAGTGTTTGAAGACGTTGAACCAGATGAGGAGACAGATGATGAGTGCGGCGATAGAGTAGCAGGTGCACTGTGAAAGAAAACGAAAATATCAGGGCTGAGTTGGAGGATGGGATGGGGAAGGCGACTTACGATTATGTTGGCGATGAAGAGGATCCATTTAAATCGTGTCCATCGCAGTCGTACCCCCCCACGACCGCCATATCCCCCACCATAACCGTCTTCATCGTTCATATCCCCAATCCGCGCCTCGCCGCTCCTAAACGCCTCGACGCCTCCTCCCATTTTAGGCAGCGCCGGGTCGCCCCTGCCTTTCCTGCGGTATGGGCCCGTGCTCGACGCGAGTAAGGAATGGGAGAACTTGGAAGGGATGTAGTTTGCAGTGAGAGAGGTGGCGGACGAGGGGGAGGGAGAGGTCGGGGTGAGGATGAAGGAGCGGAGCGAGGGCCGGTCGAGTCGTGCATCTGCGAGCATGGGGTGGGTTGAGGAGCTTGCTGAGACGGGCCTGGAAGAGGAGATGGAGGATAGGGAGGGAGGGGAGGGGAGGGAAGGGAGGGAGGAAGGAGAGGATGGGGTGGGTAGAACGAGTAGGTTAGTATACTGGGGTGAAGTATTTGAAGCCATCCGCGACGGGACTGGCGGGGAAGAGGGGGAGAGGGACTTGCCTGGACGCCGAGTCCATCATCATAAATTGGCAGGGGATACGGAAAATAGCCCTTGCTTCATTTTTTTATTGGCCCATCACTCACACAGCCTTTCCGCCACGACCCTGGCTTGCCAAGCACCTATGTAGATAATAAATAAACCCCCCGCAATTCTTAAAATATAATATGTAGGATGAAAGCCACCACATGCATATGTTGCAGTATTATTACTTGTACTTGTAGCGGCACTTTCCATAAGTCCCCGGATGAGGGCTGCTGGAATGTATGGAATGACCCGTTTACGTGGCGTTAACGGCACCCATTGATAATGATAAGTAGTGACGATAACCTTGGCACAATTGGTTGGATGTACCGAAGAAGATGCCAACCAATGTCGTTGTGAGAATAATGATTAAAACGAAGAGCGTCTACTTACATTACTCCGATCATGCTGGAGTCCACAGTAGCGCCGTGAACGCACGTTGTTTTCGTGCACCGAACACTCGTTGTACAATCCAACATTATCACCACCACCACCACCACCGCCGCCGCCCAAAGCTCAATGAGCATATTTCAAGTCAGCTGCTCAGTCACTTTGTTCTTCATCATCGGTTATACTTCCCAAATATTCATCATATGGCCATGGTACGATCGCGTATTATCGTCGGCCCTGGTCAAGCTGTTATTGCCTTTCAAGTAAGTCATAAATGAATGCACAACTTCCTCAACTACGACGCGAACAAGTGCCCTCGTAGCGATATGGCTTTGGTGCTATTATCTCTGCATCGTGGCCGATCCCGGTAGAGTCCCAGACGATTGGGTATTATACTCCGCTCACAGTATATCCAACTGCTCAAGTCCCTTCATAGAGTTTAAACCTCCCTATCGATGCAGCGGAACGGAAGAAATATCGATACTGTCCAATTTGTGGGAAATACAAGCCAGCGCGAACATATCATTGCAAGACTTGCAGCAGGCAAGTTCCAATTTTACGCGTTTCATACACGGATTACCGGTAATCAACCTGACATAGATGCATCCTGCGTAAAGGTACGAGTATCGTCGTCAAGTTTCCCCCATATAACCGCGATATATCTATTTCAAAGACCATCATTGCCCGATAACAAATAACTGCATCGGGTACTTTAACCATGGCCACTTTATTCGTTTCTTGTTTTATGGTAACCTTGTCTGCGTGTATCACTTGACAATGGTTTCCAAACGCCTCTACGACAACCCTGCTGCGCTCAATTGGGTCAATCACTTGTCCATTTTGTGATTCTGGAATAACTCTGATCTAATAATTCACAGAACACCGCATTGACCACGGAAGCCATCTTCATCGTACTAAACTACGCAGCTTGCATTGTAGTCTTTGGGAACATAATAACCTTCAGGTAAATCTCTTTACGGTAATCTATCGGTCTTTACCCTCAACTTATTCGTTAGCAAAATTCATTTCCGGCAATTGCTTCAAAACAGGACTTCTATAGAAAGTCTGCAAGAGCTGAATTTGGCCGAGCACCTCAAGCTGCAACGTTTTCTTGGCCACGACGACTGCTCCATCCAGGAGACCAAGTTCCCTTATGCACGTTTGTCAGCTTGACGGAAGTGTCCAATTGCTGATCTGAAACTGTGCAGGACCTTGGCATTGCCCGCAACGTCAAGTCGATTTTGGGTCCAAACTGTTGGCTGTGGTGGTGGCCAAGTCGAACTGAAGGGGATGGGCTGAGCTTTCCGGTCATCAAAGGCGCCCGTCAGTTTTTTTCGCTTATATATATCCTTCACAGCTAAAATGATATTGACACAATCGTGGAAGAACCTTGGCCACCCCCAGGAAACCCAAAATGGAACTGAAGGCTCATCAGATGCACGTGAGAATCATTCTCGTGACTTGGACACTCGCTTTTCTAGTCCAGATGTATTTAATACCTATACTACATCAAATCCTGCAAGACATTCATACCAAGCGTAAAATATGTAACAAGAATGTCGTTGCTAGCCCCACAAGCATCCCTGTTAGTGGATGGCCACGGTTTTCCTCCTCGTCCACGAAAGTACGTGAAGAGGTCGAATGTTGATATCCCTGATACCCTCTCTGTCCCGACATTTGCCCCATACTCTCAACTATGTTACTTAGCCACCTTGAACCATTGGGTTTCCACGCCTTTGGCGGACAGCACCGTACAAGAAGTTTCTTGACCAATTCGGTCGACTCCCTATACTCTTCTTCGTACATATACTGGCCATCCTTCATGATCTTGCCCTTGGTCGTCGTGATGCAAGCATGATCCGTAAACGTCATTTGACGCTTGTCAAAGTCCACAAGGTTATCCTCCCACCATGCGCCCATGTCATCTTCGTTCTCCAACCCTGTAACCACAGCGACAATCGGCACCTTCCCTTCGCAGATAACGTTCGAAAAGAGATCGTAGTTGATTTTGACTATGTTACGATAGCGCAATCCTCGGATGCAATAGACGAGCAGGTTGACGCCGCCGCCCTTTAGGTTGTAGACGAGCTCCTGGAGCATTTCTATTGCACGATCGGCGGGAACGGTTCCCTTTTCGGCTTCGTTAAGACCTATGGTGTCCCAAAGACGGTATTTACGTCCTTCCAGTTCAACGTCGTGGGGAACAGACTCGAACGTGCATCCACGCGCTCCGGAAGAAGTAGCTGCGGTCTCTCGACCAGTGATCATGTTGATTAGCGAGCTTTTTCCGACACCGGTTTCTCCAAAAATAACGATATTGGAAACATCCTCCGCATTATTCGAGGGTCCTGTCTCAACGACGTTCGAGGAATGCTGTCCCGCAGACCGTAGTGGCTCTGAACTGTTGCGATGGCGGCGAGATGTGTCATAGTTATCGGGGTTTTGGTTGATGACAGAACGCGAGAAGTCACCACGATAAGGATCAACGGATTGTGCGGGATTCGCGTTGTAAGAGGAATGACCATGATGAGAAGCCCGTGGAATGTCCGAGCTGTAATGGCCGTGATCAGCAGATTGCTGTGGACCTGCACTGTTAGAGGAGGGGGAGTAGTGACCAAAGGATTGCGGAGGATCCATCAAGTCGGAACTGTGAGAGACGCGTTTGGGATCAACAGGTTGCGCGGGGTTCACGTTATAAGAGAAATCCTCATGATGGGAAGCCCGTGGAATGTCAGAATTGTAATGGCGGCGATCAGCAAATTTCTGCAGATCTGCGCCACCGGAGGAAGGATAACAGCCAAAAGTTTGTGCGGGGTCCATGCTTCCGGAATGGTGACCAACGCCCCCAGTGTTTGTGTGCATAGTAGGTGCCAACGTGCCCCCAGATGGATGGTAGTCTGCAGACGTTTTTTTCGATCGTTTCCATGCTGAAAAAGGATTCCGTTTACGACTGCCAGTGGGTTGTTCGCTGGTATCGCTCATGTTCCACGTTGCTCGTACGAGATGGTGTTATCCTGGTGTAGTAGGACTGGACAGTCCAAAGAATGGCAGGGAATGGGGCGCGTTAGAATTTGGAAGACACTAATCAAGTGAACCCACGGATGGTGTGGTCCGTACGACTTCGTTGCAGATGGATTCCGAGCAGAGGAAACGTTTGCGCGTTACAAAATCAATCAGATGTATTCAATTTGTATGTGCTTGAGTTCGCCATTCTGCTTCTTGCAGGTTGATCACGATCTTACTGCGCGACTAAAGGAGAACCATTCTATCCGAAAATCGTGGACTCGGCCCCCGGCTACAACGCGGGGGAACATGAGAATGTGACTGCGAATGGCCCCAAATCACGGAACAGTACCATTACGAGTCTTGCGATAACTACTCGTGGTCGCCGTTATCATATCTATGAAGGCGAGGTTTCGGATATGAAATATCGAAGCTCTGAAAAGGTCCCGAATCACAGAACAGTGGTGTCGAAGCACCGTCACGAGTTCTGTGATAAGTTTTCCGCAGTCATCTTTGTCATGCCTATTAACGCAAGGTTTCGGAAATTAGGTATCGAAGTTTTGAAAAGGCTCCGAGTCATAGAACGTTGCTGTCGAAGTACCACCACGGCCCGTGTTTTGTCGTACCTATCCGCAGTCACTGTCATCACAGTACGTACTAGCAAAAGGTTTTGGAAATTAAGCGTCGATTGTCAAGAGGCCATACTTCCGCGATTTGAATTTATTCTCAAGAAGCACGCCCAGGGTGCAAATTTGCTATCTGCCAATGTAAAGTCTTGGAATAGACAGGCATCTTAGGCACCGTATTAGTACCAGCGCTAGAAAGTAACGTTTGGGCCCCATTTTTGCGCCAACATAAGCTTTAGGAACATCCATATGTAAGCTTTCACAAGTATCAAAGTGCTTACTTTCACATTCGAAAGTAAATGAATGCACCTCCCAACATGCGTTTAGATCTTCCCCGATAAGGAGGGATGACTGAGAAGCTCGATCATGCCTACACACGCGGACATTGAGAGGCTCTTGGGGCCTCACTGCGCATGCTTCTGTGAAGGGTATATTCCGTTCAGGTTGGTTCAATACATAATAGAGTGTGTCGTATCATTGATACTCCACGACATCGGTCACTGCTTTCTCAACGTCAGTAGACACTTGACTGCCACTGCCTTAGCCTAAGGCTAACTGTTCCTCTTAGGCCTTCAGTAACATGTCAGATAACCGTAACATTGTCATATTCGGAGAAACAGGAGCGGGCAAGAGCTCACTAGTGAATATGATCGCGGGCGACAACATCGCAGAAACCTCGAGTCGTTGGCATGGCTGCACATTCAAGAGCACAAGTTATTCAGTAAACATCAACTCAGTCCCATTCAGCCTTTACGATACAGCTGGCTTGAATGAAGGTGACGAGGGGACCGTTGCACATATGGACGCTGTTGTGCAACTGTACCAACTTCTTCGTTCGCTGGAAACAGGCATCAGCCTACTCATCTACTGCCTGCGAGGTTCTCGAATCAAGGAAGGAACTGTATCAAATTGGAAACTATTCCACGATATCATTTGCCAGGGCCACGTACCCGTCCTGCTTGCTATTACAGCATTGGAAAATGAGAGTAACATGGATGACTGGTGGTCAGAGAACCAACACTTTTTCTCGGACCATTCCATTCTTCCGAATGGCGTGGCCTGCATCACGACGGTGAGAGGAAAGCTTGTAAAAGGGACGTACAGATATGAAGCAGAATATGCCGAGTCGCACGAGAAAATAATACGGGATATACAACTCCTATACCTTCGAAAACCGTTCCAAGTCCGCCCTGTAGAGTGGTTCAAACAAGTTACAGAGAAGTTCATCCAAGTATCATATGAGAATGGGAATTGTGGGAAGAAAGTTCGGAGAGAGATAGAGAAGAGTAGGTCTGTGACGGTGAGCGGCGCTGCCGCGAAACAGTTGGTGACGCAATGCCAAATGACGCAGGCGGAGGCAAATACTCTGGCGCATAGGCTGAGTACAGTTGATACCGGTAGTTAGTTTGTATGGGGGGGGGAGAAATAATTCGATATATAAATGCCTCCTACGGAACCAGTAATGGGATACACTAAGTTCGTGTACGGCTGCGGTCGTATAGGTTACTGGCTATTGAAGATACTTGTCCAATTCGCATACACCTGCTCGATAACCTGTTTAGTATCCCCAACAGTCCCATCCGGTTCACCAGGTCTCGCACCCCACTTTTGCGTCTGCCAACTGTCCGAGTACTGCAACAACTGCGTCCGAATCACCTCAGGATTATACCTAGCCGGAGGCGTCGAAACAATGTAATCCACGAACATCTTCCACCGGTTCAGGTAATATGAAGAAACAAATCCACCCCACGTCTTGGACGCGTAATCATTTATCCTGCCATCGCCATAAGGGAACCATAGTGTGATCAGGTTCCGAGCATTAAATTCGAAGAAATCAACAATAGTGATGCTATTATTAGTGGATGCAGCTGCGGTTGCACGAGCTGATTTAATCCAAGAGGAGACTAGAAATCGTTCATTCGTGAGCAGCACCGCATCCAAGGACGACAAAATATCAAGTAGTTTTTGCCCATACGCACTAATCTCGCTCGCCGAATAACACCCCGTGTTAAAATAGCATTTAACGAGGTCTACATAAAATGGTGTGTTGAATGCATTAGCAAGGACTTGGCGGGTGAAGTCAACCATATCATAGAGAAACGAGGGGTCCTGCCAAAGTGTCTCCTCCACCTTTGACGCATTGTACATCAGATTCCATGCTTCGACAACGATAGCGGGGTCGTACGGGATCCCTTTGGGATGTTTGCTCGATTGTCCAAGCAGCAAAGCCAGCCCAGGAGAATATTCTAGAATAGACTTGGGCACGGTGCCTGCTTCGTTCAAATTCGTGTTATTGTATACTGTCGGGCGGAGCGTCTCCCAAGCCATATAGACCTCCTGCGGGATCGTCTGGCTCGTAGAGTACCGACTAGTAACCCAGTTGTGAAAATAGCCCTGCGTTTCGATGGGCATCGCAGACCAGGCTTGATCAAACAACAAGTCGTAAACAATTTCATTGGTCTCCTGCGCTTCTGGCATCATTCCGAATCCTATCGGTGGGCCAGGACTTGACAACGCTTCAACTGCATTGACGGTAATGTTCATGATCTGACCGTACAAGTTGATGTTTCCACCGAAGTCATGCGATTGACACCAGATCCATCGCTTTCCGTAAAATGAATTCGACCGTATCCATTGTGGACCTGTCTCGGCAAACACATCGAGAACGATCATATCATCGTTGTTCTCTACACCGGAAAGATAGGCTTGAACACGATCGTTAATCCAGAATGTCGAATTTTCGTAAAACAACCAGCCCTGAGTGAGCCAAACCGCTGCAGGATTACTGGCTTTCAAGCTCTGCCAAACATTGAAGGTTACGTTGCGTAGGTATCCAAGATCGCCTGTAATGGGATTATTCTCGTTGTATAAGTCTAGCGTGTATATGTTCGAGATGTTGCCATACGCCTCAATTTGTCTCGATATAAAGTTCCTTTGTAACTGGGTGAAGAGCGATTCTACAGGCTCGAGCCGCGTGTTTTCGCTGTACATGGGTGGAGTGACGTATCTCGAACCGTGCACGAACGACACATTTGGATAGACTCGTGCCATAGCCGCAGGAACGTAACCCGAAAACGACGGCAATACAGGTGTCATGCCTAATTCGGTCATTCGCTGGACAATCTGTTTCTGCAAATTGAACTGATCATCTATCCACGCAAAGGATACGGCACCACCCCAGGACCCTTGAATGTTACCCAGCCGATTCCACGGTTGAAACGCTGGGCCACTGAAGTATGCTGAAATTTCGTCATCCGTCAGCCCGATTTCGCGATACATATCGATATAGATTTTTTCCACCCCGACCCAAGCGAGAGGCAGGTTGATCCCGCGGAGGGCCATCCAGTCAAGTTGGGCTTCCCACTGCTCCCATGTCCAGAAAGTAGATGTATAGGMAAATGACACTGCAACATATCAATGAAAATCATCCTGTATGATGTCGACGTGCATACCAGGGTTATGAAAGTACCTCCAAGGTACTCTGCTCGTGCCTTTCAAGGTCCCAAAAAAGCGTGGGAGTGAAAAGGGAGATATGTCCAGTTGGCTAGGCGTGTTCCAGTTGATATTCATGTGCGCAACATCTGTCAGGTACCGATGCAGACTAGACCGAATTGGTAAAGAGCCCGGTTGAAAGTTCAATGCACTGACCCTGTTGCAAGTGCGCTCAGCGTCGTGCCCTCGACTACGATTTGCCCAAGGAGATTTGCAGAGACCGTATATGCATCATTTTCCCATTTGTAAGGATCCGTTGGATCAGTAATGAAGAATTGAAAGTTACCAACAAGGCGCGGCATGCGCCTTGACACGAGATTATAGAGCCCCCGTGTCGACTGAGCGACCGTCGTAGATGTTACAGCAGCGATTGCTAAGGTACACAGATTGAGAACGCGCATTCCCAAGTATTTTTACCAAGGATAGTATATCCACTTTGGATGAAAAGTAACTTCACTTTATAGAATAGAGCCACACTAGGCGGCCCGAACATTTCGTAACTCTATGGCACGCTTTTACGTTAAGTTTGACATCTTCCAGTTAATCAGAACATTTAGAAGACGGGGGAAATGCAACCTTCTGACCCACCATCATCGTATCGGTATATGGAACGGGTGGGGATGTCTATCGGTGTGCCACGTATTATGGGCGGTTTTTCTGGGGGGTAAAGGGGGAGCCGAGGTGGGTATGATGGGCGAACATCGGGATGACATATGGAATGATCTCGGCACCCAAATGGGGATTGTCAAAGAGTCGTTAAGCGCATTCGCACAGCCCTCATGAAAAAAATACTCACTCTCATTGGGCGAAATGATGGTGATGTCCAAAAAATAGTAAGGACTTAACTATACCGAGATGCCTATCTATAGATAGATAACTGGCTCCGAGAGCTTCGAAGGGGCAAGTGACAGTTGAATGATATCAACGTCAGATTCCTGAGAAATTATTTGGCCGCCCGCTGCCAACGAGTATATCTTCGACCACTGGGCACCATCGAACAAGGGAGATGCATCTGGCCAAAGCGTTCTCGGGTCCTTCATCTTCAAAGGGGCGGTGAGACTGGTTGTCGGGAACTTTAACAGCAATTGGTTATTCGACAATTAAGGTCTGACCCGGCACTCTAATGATCAGCCCATCACTTCGATTTGTGAGTCATTGATCATTTGTAAAGAGACTTCACACACCAGGAGCACGATTTTTCGTCAAAACTTTTGATCCTGGAAAGACTTATCAAATAAGAATGTGAACATGGGTGGACCAGAGTTATTAAAACTTGAGAGTTCGCTGGCAGTCCATTGTGAGAAGAAACGGTGTTTTGTTACTTATACTACATACAACAATATACTGCGGCGCTATAAAAGAATATATACACTTTGTTGATTCAAAAAAAAAAAAGGATACTACCCTTCACGCCCACATAGCCTTAAACTTAATCATGAACTCCTCCCGAGCCATTGAGACTACTTCATACACTTTCCAGTCAGCGTCAGAGATCCCCATTGGCCTCTTCATCAGATATTTCTCTGCGCGTTCCACCTCCTTGTCTTCATCATCATTGAGGGAGTTACTACTTAACGATTCATAGCCGCTGTCCGTTTCAAACTCGTCCGCATCCTGTCAAGGAGGTTTAAGTAATCATTACAGTCATGGATGAACTTGTCTTACACCATCCTCGTCGGAATTAGCCTTCCGTGAAGATGTCCTCGTTTCATATTCGGGGAGTTTGGCACTCGCCGTGAATAAACGCTCTAACGCCGCTTTCATTGCAGACAGTGTAAGTGCAAAATCTTCCAGGAAAAACCATATGTCGTTAGGCCTAATCCCATTCGCCTTGATCAATGATGCAGTTTGTCCATGGGTATAAAAGTCAAGCAAATAAGCATTGAGCTCATGCTCTTCTGTTCCACCCGCCAAAAGATGCGTCATGGAAGGGATGGCGTGTTCGTTTAAGTGAATTCCTTGTCTCACTGTACGAGCCAACTCGTGAATGTTGTTGAATTGGTCATCGTGCCCCGAGTTAGCGACGAAAACAGAACGCGCCGAGACCCGAAGAGCAGTCCCTTCCAGATGCTGGTTCAGGATGGGTCCCTCGTTGGCAAGGTCACTAGCAGATATATATCGAATACCGCTTAACGGAAGACAGTTATCTACGCCCATGTGTGAATGGTGTTCTTTCGCGTAAGTGATAACATAGGTAGTGAAGATATCCAACACGTCTTGATCATGTTTGGTCAAGACATCGCGTATGTTCTCTGTTAACGGAGGGAGGACGATCATGGAAGGGTACCTTTTAGTTAATTTGGAGATTGATTCCGAGTTCAAAGTGATGCGAGATATGTAACGTCGACCGAAGAGGTGGCACATAAGATGGATGAAATCTCGTCTCGCCTTCGCAGTGTCAGCTTGTATACAGATGTTGTGTAAGACACCGCTATGCATCAAAGTCACGAGCGCAAAGTTACTTGGTTCTGTAAACTACAACATCGCGTCAAGATCCCATAAGAAATAATAAATCCAATATGAGACATACATATAAATGCGCTGCAAGTGCGTATAAATTTATTGGCCTTCCTCGCATGTCGAGCAAATGACTCCGACGCAGATACTCGATGCTGAATCGCAGATGATGCAGCAGTTGATGTCTTCCAATTTCGGAGTTGAAACTTATAGATGGAACTGATGTAACTGTGCGAATAGCGTCGAGAGCAACTGTAGCATTGTCGGATCCATAAAGAAAGTTACAGAGCCGCAATGCCAAAGTAGATGTCATTGGGAAGCTGCTGCCCAGTGTTGGCAGTTTTGAGAGCATGAGCCGTTGTACGCGGTCCATAGATAGTCCATAGAATATCACGTTTCCTAGTAAATCATATCCACGTCTACCGGCGCGACCGCTGCACTGTCGATACTAGCCAGATCTGTTAGCTTTCCACAGACGTGAATCTCAGGCGAACCCACCGTCGAAGCAGTCAAAAAGGGTGAATCGCTTACGAACACACATGTCTTGGTTGGGGCATTTATTCCGAGTGCAAGGGTGCCTGAAGCAAAATATAAGGATAAACGGAGGCGCTAACTCAGGTTTACAAACCAGTTGATACTAGCACGCGGACAAATCGCTGGCGGAATAGACTAGGGAAACGAATGAGAGAATGCGGTGGCATATTATAGTTCTCACCTTTCGACAAGAGATCTATAACCCTTGTTCATACCAGCGTGGTGGACAGCAATGCCCCTCCTAAGAGCACGTAGAACCCACGGTTGCACCATGCCAGTCAACTCTGTGATATCTCTTTCAAGATCTACTTTCGAATATACCTTCGAATTCGCGAAGGAAAATTGTGGCATGGGTTCGTCGGGATCAAATGTACTTTTCCAGCTCGTCTCTTGTTCCTCGCGCTCCGTAAGATCGTTCTCCCTCTTGAACTTTGAATTTCGCTCGTTCTGCCGTTCTCTTACCTTCGATTTCGCTTTCCAGGCTCTCCAAGCATGTATCTTGCGCTGGTACTCGGTGCTACTCTGTCGCCACTCGCCTTCTGCCTTCTCAAACGTTTCCAAAAGAACTTCCAATATTCTTTCGCAACCTGTACGGTCGAAGCAGAATAGGATAGCCGGCTAAGTGGCTATCAGCAAGTTTTAAACCCATCTAAGTTGCGCCATACCAGGTTATCCCGAGTATGCAAGTCTGCCACAAGATAGATTAAGTTTCCGAAGAAAGCCGCCGTGGTGGGTGTGATGTTCAACGACGATTCAGACATGCCCGCTATCACTGGATCTTTCAGGTCGTTCAATATTCTGTGAATCGGACTAGTGGAATCGGCGGGATCAGTAGAATCGAAAATTGGAGAAACGATTTCTTTCAACGCGACTTCGTAGCTGATGATATCTTTCTGCGTCAACAGCTTGCCCTTACAGTGCGCAAAAAACCGACTCGGTTCCAGTGTTGACATATCATAATCCAACGACTGGCTATGCCGCGCCAGCGCTTGGTATAGAGAAAGCGTATCTTGAGCCTCCAAGGCCAGATCGGAAGGTAGACTTCGATTCCCAAAGGACATCGCGGATATAGGATGTAAGAACCTCGCGTTTGAAGTTGGTTGATAATCATCTAGACCAATAAAATGATCGGGTGTCTTGTTCACGTCCAGCAAGTAATAGAATTTCCGAAGGTGAGAGTAGCGATGAGGATGGTGGACGAACGTATGTTTATATCCATGAGCTTCCTGAACGGTTTCAAGCCAAGAGTTGAAGGTTTCAGGAGAACCAATCGTTGCGGAGAGACCACTGGAAGTCTTAATCAGGATAGTTATTCATAACTGCAGAAGGAGAAACGAACATGATAGGGCAAGGTGCGAAGAGAATGATTTGCTCCCAGATTGCCATACTTCCATCCTGTTGCCCGATGCAATGAATCTCATCAAGTATAATCCTGTTATCGTACAGATAAGTCGCGATTCCGTATCGAAAGAACAACAGAATACCGACCACTTCACCCTTGGTGTCCAACTCTGTGCTATGGCAGGTGATAACAACATTGTAACAAGAATATCGGGCACTGTCACAAGAATCTGACAGTGAGCGGGGTTATGCATACGATAATCGCGTGTATGAATGGCCCAGCAACTCCCTATTCGTTCAAATAAGGTAAATTGAGTTCGAAAAGAACAAGTCCTTACCATTTTTTTGACTCTTACTGAAACGTGCATTCACCTCTGCCGCTACTTGAGTCACAAGAGCCTTAGTGGGTGCAACGTACACCAAAATACCATCGTCTGATTCCCGCAACACCTTTTCCATAGCGTAGAAGGATATAAATGTTTTCCCGGCACTGGTTGGTGCTAACGAGGTAAGATCAATCATCAACGTGTAGGTCGTGGCGATCGTGACGGACATACCAACGACAAGTAATGAATGCTTCGAGTCGATACTATCAAGGATCTTTCTTTGCCACGCATCTGGCACGAAAGATACACGGCGATCAGGCAATCCATCCATGCTTCTATCCATATAGTTGCCGAACAAGCGAAGTTGCCAGAGCACAGGATCTTCCGAGATGCGCATATAAGGATAGTAAGGTTCCTTTGTTTTCGACGACACGAGCTTAGCCGGTTTGAAGGAAAGTCGCTTGTCCACTGCGGTTTCGAACTTTTCGACCATGCCCGGAATGTAATCGCCAAATCCAATAGCGTGCAGTGCCATTTTCAGTACCTTCGCAGCGCTCGGAGTTAAGGGGGTTCCATCACAGATATCTTTGATGATACGGACAATAACAACGGTACGTTGGTCACGAACAGCGTCAGAATCGCGATTGACATCGTCCGCCCATTGCAAAAATTCGAGGTTAAGCTGATAAAGCTGCATTTCGAGACAAATAGAAGACTCTTCTGACTTTCTGTTTTTGAACAATCTCTTTATATACGCTGCATTTTGCGAGGGCGCCATGTTTGACATGATACTGAGATGCTCTCGCCACCAACTTTGGGACTGGTTGTCTTGCTTGGTAGCTCTTTCAGCCCGTATCTTCAGTCGTAACCTGTCCGCGGACGATAATTTTGCTTCTCCCTTCTTAGTGTTTACCTGAAAAAGTATTGATAAAAAGCGTTAAAATTACTTTTGACTTACTGCATAGTCCTTTAAAACATGTGATTCCTTACATACTCCAACTGGTGCAATAACCATTTGTTGGAGGATAGCACCCGATGCACCCGTTAATGTCGCGGCATGGAGCTGCAGTCTTCGCATGAATTTCTGATGATTGCGTAATTCCCGGCAGCGTGCATAAAATCCGACTTTCTTCGGTTTGGAGTGGCCAGAACTACGAATAACGAGAGGATTTTGGTTATGCCAGTGCCTGTCGTCCTTGAACACCACCACCCGGGCAAAATACTTGGCCGGAAACAATCCCCTATCGTCTTCCGCGTCTTGTATCGTCACTTTGACCTCGTTGAATATATTGTCAAAAACATTATTTTTGAACGGAAGAAGACTCCGAGTTTTCGCAATGGCAACTTGTGGTACAACCTCTTCTTTGAGGGAGAAATGGGTAGCAAATAGAGTGAAATCGGGTTCAGAATAACCGAGCCGTGACCAGATAGAGTCGAGTAATGAATAATCAGATGCAGATAAGATATCGGAGATTCTTCCTCGAGGACTTAGCGAAATGAAATGCAAAATTGATGTGAAGATGCGCCCATCTATATCGATACAATCGTGGACGGTTGTAAAGAGCTTGGATAACGCCAAGAAAACAGTTGTAAGAAAGCTTTCCGTTACTACCTTCGACAAACTTATACTGGTCTCCTGGTTCGGCCTTGCACGACTGCGTGCAGTTAAATTAGGCAGTAGAATGCAATGGAGTAGAAATGAAAACAAGAGCTCTGCGGCGAACCGACCGCCGTGGCCTGATCTCGTCACAGTTCTTGCAAGTTCAAAAAGTATATCTTCGGTAGTACTCTCTGGTGGTAACCGGGACGAAACGGTGATCCGTTGGGAAGCGTCTGACACAGCTGCCTCCAGTTCATCCTCGCTGTGAAGTGCAGCCATCCAGAAATTCAGAGGGAGCAATCGGTGTGCATGAGGGTCCCGACTTTGCTCATTCACGAACGTAAGAATCTATCCGTGCTCAGTGTAAGACCTCGCATCCAGTAAATTATATCTACCTTAAAATCCCGATATTCAGCGCCGTTCAAGCGAGCAAACGAGATTCCGCTTGCTAGGAGACGAAAGAGGAACAGTCGTCGGTTCAATATACGCGCAGCGGAATAACTTTCTAATTTCGCCACTTCATCAGTGGCAACGCCTCCATCGTTTGCCAGGACGAACAAAGGCTGATCTGCGTGAGCTGAGGGCGGAACGGGTAGTCAAAAGTACGAACCTTCTTCAACACATAATAACGTTTCCATCCTGCATCTTCGAGGTCTTTAAAAACGTGGACAGACAACCCATCAATCTTCATAAGATGTTTGAAGAGCATTGTCCGTGCTAGCAACCTAGAGGACATTACGTATTCCGTCGCGCCGGTCTTGATCGTAGCATGGCGATATGCTGGGTAGCCGTGAGCAAAGTACGGTATTCGGGGGTAAAAACACAACCTTTCCAGAATACAATTTCAAAATTTGCAGAACGTCGTTTAAACTCCAAAATCTCCTGTTCCAGGCGATAACATGCGTGTAAAATTTGGAAACTACAATCTGCAGAACGTGTCAGCGTTTCAATCCGTTATTGAGAAGAATCTTACCATTGTCGCGCCCAAGGGCGAGCAGTGGATCGTCAAGAACACTTTGCATAAGCGACTCTCCTGGCGCTTTCATTAGTTGCATAAAGTCATAAACATCCAGGCGCTAACCGTCGACGATAAATAATTCATTGCTGGCGTAGTCTCCCAAGATATCCATCCATCGCGCGCACCTGTATGTTAGGGCATACCATTGGTTGTCGAAAGTTTGTAGTGCTTGTTGAGTATTTAACGCTTCATCGCCGTAAGAGCTCGTGGGCTCAACGCCGATGTCATTGAAACGGTCGAGATCCATTTGTTATGGGTTCAATGAAAACTGCAGTCCGGGGACTACAGGATGTCGTTATATAGATTGTCAGGCAGTTCCGTGGGGCACGAACTCAATCGCATGTCCCCACAATCAACTGCGGCCCAATACGAAGTTTAGTGGGAGAACTCTTATGCCCGCTCAATCTCCGCAGTAATACCTATAGGCGCATATATGCTGGGGAAACGCCATAACGAAATACACCACGTATACTAGTAATCCAACGGCGGATACGAGTTACAGCAGTGTAAACCTCTACCATTTCTAGGACAACCACCCACCAATGTGCCGAAAGTAGCGAAAACGTGCATCAGAAATCCAGATAACCTTCGGATAGGCAAGTCTTCTGACTGCTGCGGATAACAGTTTGGGAAAATACCGTTCATTTCAACTATTCCAAACTGGCATAGTGTCTATTGAGAGCATGGAATGAGCGACGCATGGCGCAAACAACGGGCCTACGCAAGACCACGGAGTGTTGTCACTCTCTGTGGTCAAAGTCACGTTGTGTCACGCTGACAACGTCGCGGCTCATTCGGCCCGCTCGCGGTCCACGTGCTCGCCCTTAAAAGCTGCTAATGAGCGATGAGCGATAACACTCTTCACCACCAATCTGCAAGATGACCGTACCGTCAATCAAATTGAGTAGTGGTTACGAGATTCCTGCCATTGGGCTAGGTATGCTTGTGAGGTCCACAAATATGATGGGCTAAGTATCCGCTGTAGGTACATGGCAGTCCACTGAAGGTGTCATCGAAGCCGTCGCATACGCTATCAAAGAGGCCGGTTATAGACACCTTGACTGCGCATGGTCAGTAACTCATGAGAATATATGCTTCGTGTCGCTCACCGGACATCCGTATTGATCCCCCACTTCAGGGCTTATGGCAACGAGAATTTAGTAGGGGAAGCCCTTCGACTCTCAGGCATCCCACGTTCCGAATTGTTTGTCAGTAACAAGCCGTAGTTGACCATTACCAAACTCATTGCTGCATTTCTCAGATTACCAGCAAAGTATGGTCTACATGGCACTCCCGTGTCGAAGAATGCGTCGACCAAACGCTTGCGAAACTCGGAACGGATTATCTTGACCGTTCGTACCACTTTTGGATTTGGTCCCCCTTCTGACGGTTGAAATGGAAACGACGCGGTCTTATAGTCTATCTCATGCATTGGCCGGTGCCTCTAAATCCGAATGGCAATCACCCCAATTTTCCTACGCTTCCGGACGGCAAGAGGGATGTCGACCACTCTTGGGATATTAGGGAAACGTGGAAGCAGATGGAAGTCCTCGTCAAAAAAGGTATGCCCGGATATCTATTTATGAATACTGACTCTTAATAAACGGGAATAGGCAAGGTTAGAAGTATAGGAGTTAGCAACTGTTCGCAAGTTAAAATCGAACATTTGCTTACAACGGCAGAAGTTGTACCCGCTGTGAATCAGGTTAACCTCGTTTCCCAAACTTCAAAGCCACAAGGCTCATACGCCACTTCTCACAGCTGGAGTTACACGTGTACAACCCGCAGCATAAGTTGCTGGCCTTCCTAAAATCGAAGGGCATCGTTCCTCAGGCTTACTCACCTCTTGGATCTTCTAATGCGCCATTGCTGAAGGATGAAGTTGTTAATGAGATTGCTGAAAAGCATAGTTTGCAGCCTGCTGACGTGCTTCTGGCATACCTCCGTGCGTTGAATCGCTTTTAACCCTGTGAAAATTGTTTCTCAACGGAAATGTTCAGTTTCCAAAGATATCGTGATTCTTCCCAAGTCAGTCACCAATTCCCGAATCACATCTAATATTACGGGCGCGTTGAAAGGCGTTTCCAAGCTGGAAAAATCCGATATTGAGCGTTTGGATGGGTTAGCTGCTAGTGGGAAACAAAAACGGTAAGTGGTTAATGATTCACACGATTTCCCCTTAATACATGTCCCTCGCGTTGATTTCTCAGATTCGTAACTCCACCCTGGCGTAAGTACATTTCGTTACACATGATTCGTGGATTTCTTCTCACTACAAACATGCGCAGCCGTTGAATTAGGATTTGATAATTGGCCGAAGCTCCCGAATTATTAGTCCCAAGTCCGATCGGAGAAACGTTAATCATCCTGAGGCGCGAGAGCAAGAGTCTTGCGTGGTCAGCGCTGTAGCCGGAGTCGAATAAGTATCCGTCCGTTTCTTGGAAACGAGGTCCATTGAATGGAATTTTGTATGGCTTATTATTTCATCTGGTAGGATGTCCCGTTTCCAGAAAAAAGCATAGGCTGTGCAAGACCCTTGAGTGAGAACTGATTGTCACACGAATGAGATTGGGTAAAGAGAACCACCAGACCAGACCAGGATCGTATCGAATTGGCTCCGCAGCATTTGGGGTCGAATTCGTCATCAAAATTGGAATGAATACCTTTAACGGTAGACTTGCGTCGGATAGCATACCCTATGGAGGTGATACGGTGATACACCATGCCTCTTGATAGTTTCATATCACTTCATGATGTGTGTGAGTATTCTCACTCAGATAGACAAGATTAGACACATCACCTTTTGGGTCGAACAAGTTCCTACGCAATCTGAGATCCTAGATCCGCAGCCTGCGGCAAAGCATGAGACTGCATGGGAGAGAAACTAAAAATTTCCCCATGTCTATTCAACGGAACCTTTTGTGGATAGTGATGAAACAGCGTCGCCACACCCTCGAAACGTAAACGTCGGCAAACGAAAACACATATCGTACGGTTCTAAAACAACCTGTGGCGGTGCGGCGGCAATCAATGGCAGAGGTTCCAGGACTCCAGGACTTCACGAGGCCACAAGGAAGAGCCACTGTAACGTCAAGCGGAATCGCAACCAAATCTACTATCTTGTCAAACCGCGTGCCTTGTCCGAATAACCTCCCTTTGGCCCATCATGGTGGCTTAGGAATCTTTCACACTTCCACTTCCATTACGTCCCTGCTCAGCTGGAACTTGACTATAAAAACCCTGTTGAAAGAGAGATGGTAATCAAGACACAGCACCCTCATCTCGCTCTCTACTTTTACCGTCTAACCAAGCGTCTTTTACTATGCCTGGACTCTACAAGACCGCCCATGACTTTGAAGAGACATCAGACGCCATTGACAACGGTTAGTGGCCTCCATGGATGTGGCTGCTTGCTGCGTGGTGGCTAACGGGATGTTCTGTACTCAGTAAACGTTATCAAAGGCAAACTCTGGAACGAAGAATCGGAGTTTGACAAGAAGAAAGACAAATCTAATTTCAGAGACTATGAGTCTGCGTGCGATCGCGTCAAGGCATTCTATCGCGAACAACACGGTTAGTGCAGCAGTCGCTGGTTTACCCGGATCTCGCTTATATGAGTGCGCCCAACTAGCGAAGCAAACTGTTGAATTTAACATCAAAGCACGCGTCGACTTCAAAAGTAAAAAAAGGGCGCGCATGGGTGTTTGGCAAGCGATGGAAATGCTGAACACCCTAGTTGATGAATCAGATCCTGATGTGAGCTGTCTATATCTCTATTCTTAGCCGGACGGCATGTTCTAAGTGACGTCAACCAACTGCGCAGACGAGCCTTTCCCAAATCGAACACCTTTTGCAAACAGCTGAAGCTATCCGAAAGGATGGAAAGCCAGAATGGATGCAGGTTAACCTACCATTGTGCCTTTCCCTGCTCGTAAACTGACGCACATCCTTCTATATCAGGCTGCTGGCCTTGTGCATGATTTGGGAAAATTGCTACTTCTCTTCGGGTCAGAAGGTCAATGGGACGTCGTCGGTGTAAGTATCGTTAATTAACTACTATCTCGGTACTTACGACCGTCCCCTTTTTTCATTTTTGATCATCACACAGGATACGTTTGGTAAGTCGATCTTTAACGGGACACCGAGCCGGTAACTGATGTACTATTTTCACCAGTTGTCGGGTGCAAGTTCTCAGACAGGATAATCTACCCTGAAACGTTCGACGCAAATCCAGATTCACACGATAGCGTGTATTCAAGTGAATGCGGGATATATAAACCTCATTGTGGACTTGACAACGTAATGATATCGTGGGGACACGATGAGGTAGGTGCCACTTCCTCCAACTTTGTTATTTTACCGGGCTAACTATGGTCGGGTTTTAGTACCTGTATCATGTCCTTAAGGACCAAAGTAGCCTACCTCCAGAAGGGCTGGCTATGATCAGGTACCACAGTTTTTACCCCTGGCATCGTGAGGAGGCGTATATGCATCTCACGAACGAGCACGATCTCAAGATCCTAGATGCCGTCCGCGCTTTCAACCCATACGATCTTTACAGCAAGAATGATGAACCTTGCAACGTTGAAAAGCTGCGACCCTACTACGAGGGTCTTATCGCCAAGTTCTTCCCACCAGTCCTTGACTGGTAATGGCATGCCATCCCCCTAGTTTCTACTTCTGTTCCATTCCTCGAGATAAAGTATTAATACCAGCCAGTGGCGTATTTGAAGTGGCGTATAGACTTTGTATTGTACCTACTATGATAATACCTCATGTATGATAGACAGGACCACCAAATGTGATGAACTATTTATATGGAGATGAAAATATGGATCAGATCCGAGTCTCATTTCGTTACTTATCGCTATCATCATGTCCAACGAGGCCGCTCCCGAGAGCACTCTTCCTTATCCTCCAGTACACACCGACAAACGATTTGTTGTTCTCTCTGATTGGTTTGTTTTCTTTAGACACATGGGCTCGACCGACCGGTTCACTGAAACGTTGTTTCTATGATCGTGACTACCAATCGATAACCCCCCTCCACTGGTCACTATCGCTGTACATCACTTTGACCATTTTGTATCGCGCGCAATTTTTTTTTAGGGATGGCACGATAACCAACTATGATTCCAACGATTGTACGTGTTTCATGGCGAAGGGTAGACTATTCATGCTTTCCCAAACGCAGATATGACGGATCATCTTGGCTACGGAAAAGAAAAGAGGAGAGAAGGGAACTTGAATACTCTTACAGGCAAAGCGACGTTTAGGTTAGTGAGCTATCATACTGTTGACTCTACACCTCTGATATTCGTTCCACAGAGATGCCTTTCGCGAAATGCTCGAAAGCGTGGCTGCAAACGGACACACGTTCGAGGAATGCAAAGATGTTCTGCGAAAGAGTGTGTGGCTCTCGCCCGTACTTTTTTATTATTATCTCGGGTTGCTAACGCTACAACTAGATATCCTGCTAGATACCGGCTTCAAAGACTTCTATGCATGGTGCAAAACAGAGGATGTGCCAGTCATCATCGTTTCTAGCGGCATGGCTCCCATCATCCGTGCTGTTCTTTCCAATCTCGTCGGGGAGAGGGATGTGAACGAAATTGATATCATCGCCAATGACGCGACTGTCCACCCCGACGGCTCTTGGAAGATCAAGTACAGGCACCCGACAAGGTACATAGAATGATCGGAGATTGTAACATGCTCATTGAATTTGGCACTTATCTTATCTAGTGGCTACGGACATGATAAATCTCAAGCTATACTCCCTTATCGCCAACTCCCCAACCCACCTACGCTGTTCTTCTTCGGCGATGGGGTATCAGGTATATATATTCTTTACCGATAATTTTAATACCAAACTGAATGCTCACGACACTGACGATGCAGACATCTCCGCTGCCCGCCACGCTGATGTTCTCTTCGTCAAAGTAAAACCTGGCGGCGGCAACGACCTGGCGACGTATTGCAAGCAGCACGGGATAAAGCATATCCTGTTTGAGGACTTCTCGAAGGCTCTTGTTGTTGTTAGGGCCATTGTGAATGGAGAGAAAACGATAGACGAGGCTGTTGCTGCCGGAAAGGCGTAAGGTCTAGAAATAGAAAGACAAGGAAAAGTGTTTTTCAATTGTATCTGTGGACACTAGCGCTGTGCGCTGAATATGTTCAATTACAAGTTTGCATTATTATATAGAAAGCTCGCTTCTGATTTGATTGATCTTAAACGCATGCATATCGGTGCGACCTATTCTCTAGAGTGCATAAATAAACGATTCCCAGCATCCTAGCGTGTCCCCACGTCCCAAGTGTCCAACGCTTACACATTATTAAATAACAAACACCCCAAACCGCGGCGAACAAGCAAGCTTGCACACGCACCAAAAATCAAGGTTTAACTTTAATCACCTCCTCCCTCCCTGTACTCCATCTCCCAAATTCAAAAACTTGGTACCCACATCCACCAAAACACTCGCCACTTTCTTCAACTCGTCGTGCACATGCCCGTGTCTGTTTCCTCCTCCCGACAAACGATCTCCGAGCATATTCAAACCGGCACCGAGTCCTACCCCGATACTTTCTTCTACGCTTGCCCCTGATAGGACGCCAGAGCCACCATGCGCCTTGATACCATACACCGCCATCGCGACTCCGAGCACTAAAACAGCCCCGGCGACCATGGTGCGTCCGTCTACGTGGGTAATCTGGGCCCCCGAGGGACCAGTACCAAATACGTTCAGCAACTTCCTGATTTTCTTCCGAATCGTCTTCCGTCTCATCCGTCCCCACACAACACCGTCCTTACCACCTTCTTTACGGGTTTTCCTCCTCTTGTGACTCCCCACCCTTTTCCCTCGCCTCCTCTCGTCGTACTCAGAACCAGAATCGGTCTCGCTCCCTTCCCCACCAGAGCCCCCCTCCTCTTCACTGCCCTCCATCTCTTCCGGGGAAACAGGATACACAACCAACTCCGGCTTTCCAATCATCGCTTCCGCCATTGTATCAGAGGGTAAATCCGCAAAGGTTTCTGACCAGGTGAACATGACGCTTTGTGGACCCATGATAGAGGACAATCTCAACAAGGGGTGGGATGGAGGGTATTGGGTGTAAATCGAGTCAGCGTGCGATAGGATGGTAGGGAGCGGAATAGGTGGGGTAGCGGGGAGGGGTAGGCCGGTGTCAAGGGACGGGGACGGGGACGAGGTGGGTTCTGGTTCATGGTCGGGTTTGGCCTTGATTGGTGGGGAAGGTTGTCTAGGAGGTAGGTCTGCCAAGCGCATTGGGTCTGGGCCAGGTGGTGGTGGTCTTATTGCGTCGGGTGCAAGTGGTCTAAGGGGACCATTTTCATCAAGTACGGATGAGTAGTCTGGAAGTTCTTGTTTAACAACAACGTCTAAGGAGGATAGTTCGATTTTGATATTGTCATCGCTGCTGCACACTGGCGGAGGTTCATTGCACGGTTCCTGTTTGACGTCATCGAGGGAGGACAGCAAAGACGTATCTTCGGACTTCAATAAGCTTTGATCGTCTGGAGGTTTCTGCTCCGTTGATTCGAATCCTTCCGTGAGAGGTGGCAAGCTCGATAGTATCGGATGAAGCATGAATGGTTCCACTTGATCTTCTACGCTTTGTATATAGTCTTTTCTAGCGAGTAACATCTATCGTAATCAACACCTTGGTTGTGTAAAGGAAAGGGCAACGGACGTACTGCAGCAGCAAGATAAACGACTGCTATCGGCGGTCGACAAAGCAAGTAGTCAAAGACGTGTTGGATCAGTGGTAGAGTCGGCATGTCATGAGAGAACAGAGTTAGAAGATTGGAAAGAGCGTAGAATGGAAGAGGCGAGTCTCTGAGTTTAATCATCAGGAATACACCGCGTGGAGTGTGGGGGGGAGAAACGTTACTGTTCGAGAAGTTTTGCAAATTCTGGATCTGCAAGGCGTAAGAGGTTCTTCAAGACACTAAAAACAAGGTATTACTTCAAGCAGGAAAAGAAAAGGAAAAGTCATACATACCGCAGCAACCCCAAAACTGGCTCCAAACTATGCAACATCGAATCTCTCAACCGATGCAACGACAACTTTTCCGCACAAGCAAACTGAAGTTCGCTCGGAAGAGTAAGATAAACAACGGTCATCACATCATGGTATCCTTGGAAATAATTGAGCTTGGGCCGGTTGCGGAAGATGGAGACGATGAGTTGATTGAGGTCGGATTGGAGCTTGGGTCTGGGGATGTGTGTTTTTGAATCTAAGAGTTGGAGTCGATTCAGGACGAAAACAAGTTGGAGGGGCGTTTGTTGGAACTTACCATCGGGGTAAAGAACGAAGCTGCGGTCGGTGTCTAACCGAATCTGGTACTCGTCTTTGTGTACATCCGTGGGTTTGTTGGTATCCGCGACACCACGAGGGTCGTCCCCTATATCCTCGTCCTTGTCATACTCGCCCGTCCAATTCGGATAATCATCATCGTCGACATCCCTATACGAACCAGAACCCGGATCCGAATCACCACTAGCAGCAGGAACCGCGACATTCAACAGCTTCGGCCTAAAGCAAGCAACAGTTCTGACATCAATTATCTCTCTCTCTCACACACACATGACTTGACTGCTGCCAAGCAGTACCAATTGGCAGGGACGCGTACCAGATATCCTGCCTCCTGTCTGCGCCGAACCCTCCCGGCTGCAAACTTTGTGTACGGAGTGCGTCCCAGTCAATTTTGTGGGTTACTTTGCCGTGAATTGTTGGTGGTGGTGGTGGTGGTGGTGATGGTTCCGAGGACTTTGTGTTGTTTTCTGTGACCATCGTGGCTGGAGGAAGGCCAAGGTTGCGTGGAAAAGGCAAAGAACGGCTGGCGCGGCGGTTTTGTACCACTACGACTACTGCTACACAACATACAAAAGTAGCCCACGTCCGAATCTCGAGAGTTCGCATACCAGTCATCATCCAGGTCATCGGTAATCACACTTGGTGGAATCAGGAAACCGTCGTAACCTTCAGGCAAAAAGTCTGGCTTATCCGTATCTTTCATTTTCAGCGTGTTTCTTCCCGTTGGTGCTTAATTGTAAGTTGTACAATCGATTTCTTTGGTAGTCTGGCACGAAAGACATCTTTGGGCTGAACCGTCTTTACTATCCACTTCTTGGTCATCGTCTTTCTCTACGTCACGTCAGAATATTCATTTTTGTCGTCTTCTTTCCGATCTTCAACCGATGCTTGACGGACTCTTGACCGTCAACTCCGCTTTGCGCGACAAGAGGGATAGATAGATATACCACAGAGTCCCATTCGAATAATGATCTCCTGTGTTTCGCCCAAGTCAATTCAGGGAAAAATGCCGAGTGGATTGTATTATTTCCGGCATGAGTCCGCCTTCGTCCCTTCTCCGCCACGAAATGGCCGCCTCCTCAACGACATTCCCCCGCTCAGGCGTTCTTCTCCTCGGCTCGTCCTCTATCCAATCCCTTGTCCCCTCCACACTCATATCCCAAGTCGAGGCTCTGCTGGACTCGCACAGAATAGAAGAAGCCATCGAGTTAGCAGACCAAAAACTAAGGAAACTTCAACTTCAACCCGTCTCGTCGCTTTCCTCCCCCGTTCCAATTTCACCTTCACCCCAACCACACTCGCGCCCACACCCACAAGTGCAAGACGAAACTGACGAGCTCCACTATGTCTACCAACGCATCGGTTTCCAGTGTTTCTCAGAAACGCGGTTTGAAGACGCCGGAAAACTGTTTTCGAATGGGGAGTTGGATCCGAGAGTGTTGGTTAGCTATTATCCCGGGTTGAGAGGGGGCCTGTTTGGACTTGAGGATACCGTGGACCTGTTTCAAGGTGTGGCGGATAAGATGCCAACTGAAGATTCCGTAGAGGAGTTGAGTGAGTCTTTCTTTCTTTTTAGGCTTACTCCCCGTTTTTTGTAGCATATTTTTGAATCCCTTCGTTTCTTATCATCTTTGGGCTTGTTATACTCATGTCAATCCTCTACCTCTACCCCCTTTCTTCACCTGAATACTATCCTCATGCCTCGTGCCTTGTACCTTCCCCACTCACGTTATCGGTGTCGGAACTGATGCTAGTCGCGGCGAACTTAGTAATGAACTATTCCCCTCATCTCTCCCCGAACACGCGGACCGCGCCAGTCGCGGTTGAGTTGAGGAGGGTTCTGGTCATGGCCGCAGAAGAGATGCTAGAGAAATTTTTGAGGCGGTGGATAAAAGAGAGGAGGGGTAGGCTTCTGCCGTTAACATCTTCATCTGCAGAATTGGCGAAAGATAGGTCGAAGGACAAAGTAAAAGCGAAAGGAAAAGGGAAAGCAGTTGATCCTTGTTTCCCGGTTCGTATAGTTCTTCACTTTATTTCATTACAACCTAACTGAGGGCGGCTTTGTAGGTCGTGGATACCATCCTCGCTAAACTATATGCTCAATTCGAGAAAACGACCGAACTATATGCGCTCCTCCAGGATTTAAACTATATCGTTCTTTCCGAGGTCGAGGAGACCCTAATCAATATGCGCCAATATCATGCATTGTGTATCTTATATGGTCAACGAGAAGAGGATCTAAAGCTGCTTAGTTTGTATGCCAAGTGAGTCACGGTTTGTTTGTGATTTTAGGGACGGAGGGGGCTGAATGTGGTGGCCTAGATTGATTGATGGAGAATGGGTAGACGATCGAATGAGGAATCCCGTTTCCGATATGATGGACTTGTTGCAGGATAAGAAGGACCGTGCATTGGTGCAAAAGTGGGCTATTTGGCTGATTAAAAGGGATTATGCACAGGGTATCAAGGTGCGCTTCTTTCTTTCCCGTCTTCTTCGACGCATTTTCTAACTTGCACGTCACACATATACCCAGCTGTTAATGTTAAAAGACACCGGAAAACGGAAAGACAAACCGGAAGACGACATCGTTTTGTTGGACCAAGTACAAGCTGCAAACGAACGAGTTGGGCAAGAGTATTTAGAGTATCTTGTACTACAAAGGAGGTTAGTATCGCCCGAGTTACATACCCGGTTAGCGGTGTCGTGTGCGGAGAGGGTAGTCAAGGTTTTGGAGACGGATGAGGCGGTGGCGAAGCTGTGGAGAGCCAAGGGTGAGTCTTTCTTATCCTCGTCACCGTCACTTATCGGAGAAAAAATATGCTTACCTGGTGCGCGTATAGCCTCGTCATATGCATCGTCGCAAAGCACGACCGAAACAACGTTCATCTCCCACTTCGCCTCAACAACCCCCGACTCAGAATCCAAACGTGCTCGACTAAAACTAATCCTATTCCTCGCCGGCTCATCCTTGTACGATCCTGTCCAAGTCAAGGAATGTCTCTCAGGAAATGAAAAGGTATTGAAGATCGAGTTTGCGACTCTCGATGCAAGGCTGGGCGATCACAGGGGAGTTTTGGTGAACCTTGTGCATGAGGTGGGGGATGCGGTGAGCGCGGAGATGTATTGTATGACAGGTGGGGGTGGGCAAGGGATTGTGACGAGGAAGGTGGCGGTGAGCCTGGCAGAGAGTGGCGGGTTGGAGGTGTGGGTTGCTGGATTGTTTGGGGGCTCAGGAGTAGGGACAAGGGTGGATAAGAGTGTGGATACCGAGGAAAGGAAACGGTTATTGAAGCTACTGTTGGAGGTGCATGTGAACGATACGTGAGTTCCAGTTTGGTATCTTTTCTTCACTTAAGTGGTGAACTTATGCATTTGTTTTTTTTTTTTTTTTTCGTTAGGAAAAACACACCGGCGCAAACGACGAAGTTTTTGGATTCGCAGGCTGCGGATTTAAACAGCATAGACGTGGGTATCCATCGGGTCTCAACCCCCCTGCGGCGACTTGTACATGAATTAATTAATAACCTCATCGCAGGTCATCTCACTCGTCCCACCAGATTGGCCTCTACGCGTGTTATCCTCATTTTTAGCCCGGTCATACAGGCAGACGCTGCATTTGCAACACCAAGGTAAGATTGTGAAGAATATCAGTGCAGGTCAGAATCTCGAGGTTCGTATCTTGTATATATATTATTATTTTATCACCTGGATAACCACTTTTCGGAATAGGTCAAAGACAAGACGTGGTACGTTTTGAGAGAGGAAGGGTACGATATTGAGGAAGCTGTGGAGAAAGATCATGGAGGTGGGGGTGAAGGTGAGGGTGAGGGCGGTGTGAGTGACTATGATGAGAAGAGTGCGCTTGTGGAGAAACTTGCTATGCATCTGGAGGAGGTTACATGAGGGTGTATCTATATATATGGTATTTATTCATGGCATTGATGGGCTTAGCTATGGTGAACCTCTTGAGGTTTATTCCTCCTTTGTGCTCACCACATCCCTTTGTGATCTTTGTGGGTGTGGTGGGCTTGGTATATCATTGAGAGATGGCACACCCATTCATGTTCAGTGTAGGTGTTGCTAAGCTATTAACGACTAGAAAGGGGGTTCATGGAAAGATCTTTTTTTAATTTTTTATCAGCAGGGGGCTAATGGCCCCCTAAAGAACACATATATAAGACTAGTAGATGACATAAACCCCTTGGAGATGCAGGATGGGGAAAAACAGTGGAAATGTAAAAGTAAACCTCTACACCCTCCAGAACAGACCTGCCTCTTCATAACCACTTAAGGTGGGCTTGTTAACATAACTGGGCTGTGT
>JNHY02000167.1:0-29988 GCA_001691755.2 Amanita polypyramis BW_CC | reverse complement strand
CCAAAAAAAAAAAAAAAAAAAAAAAAAAAAAAATCTCATCCCTTGGCAACTCGAACAAAGGTTAGCTTTCTCTTTCTTACTTTTGCTTTTTTGTTCTCGAGTGATGTTTTCGTAGAAAATAAGGCTCCGGAAGCCCAAGATGACGACGAACGAGAGCAAGAACAAGCGCAAGAGCAAGCTGTTGGTGCAGGTGTCATCACGGCTACTACAATTACTGACACTGAGACTACCGATGCCGCTGACATGGACGAAGACATAGCAATGCATGCGGCGATGGCGTTGTTTGGAACCATGCCATATCGATGACGATTTTATCAGACGAAGATGGAGACGAAAACCTGCAAATGGGGACTATATGAATCAATTCATGACACCCTGGGTGTCGATTTTCTTGTTCATATCTATCTGAAGAATAATCCGAAGCGAAGACTGTCGATTTGATAACAACCCTAAATACCGAATGGAACCATTCCGGAACCATTGACAAATCAGGAAAGCCCGAGCCTCCTATTCACTTCCTGGATGACTCTGCGGCCGTGTCCCGATGGTACGCCTTAAGTACGACATATACATATATTCTCTTCACCGAATAAACAAAACTGCCATACCTTCATTCTGTTTCGTGATGTGAACATGATGGAAGGGGAAACTTCAGTACGGGTACGACCGTCGATCTGATCGTTTGTATTTTCGGGTCAAATAAGATCACAACGGTATATGTTGTTTGGATGAAAACACCAGGGAGGGTATAACATGTGGAAGGTAGATTTGGTTATACTTTGGGAGGCGTCCAGCTTAGGGATTGCCATATAACTCAGGTACGTCGAAAACACGTGAACCAGGATCTCATTTCGCTCTATCCCCCTGAAGAGAAACTTGTATCGAAAAGTTCAACCCTGTTGGCTCACAGCTAGCGCCATCCCCGACCTCACGTACACCTGGAGCGACTGCTTTGTTGTATGTTAACGAAATGGATGAACAGAACTTTATGCCGGTGGATCCCCCCAAAGCAAATGCTATGTCTAATGAAGATGACTGCAAGGCTATGAAGGCCCTCTTAGATTTTATGAATACAAGTACCTCTCCCATTTACATGCGCACTCATCGGGATATGAGAATCCCATGTTCATTTGATACACATGGAAACCTATATACATGACCGCGAAAGGGCATATCCACTGTCCTGGTCCGTCCCTCCCCCGCCACTCCTTACTTATTTGCCATTAGTCTAGCTCGTCAATGTCGTCAAATTCGAGGCCCCGAACTTCGAGGTAGTCATCGTCAAAGTCACGAGCTTCGAGGTAGCTATCATCAAAGTCGCGAGCTTCGAGACCGTCATAGAAATCACGGGCCTCTAACTGATCATCGAAGTCACGGGCTTCAAGATGACGGGTAACGAGGTCATAAGTGCCATCAGACATGGATCGGGCGTCAAGGTCAATAGATGGAACTTGTCTGCGTCGGAGAAAATCAGCAGCGAAGCTGGCGATTTTTCCTAGAGTGTGTAGGGCATGGGAATGATGATGGCCCCTGGGCGGGTTGCGGGTCACAAGTGAATGTGCTGTGCTGTGTCAAATTTAGTTGGTGCCATTATATTGGCATTAAAATTACTCACTCTGTGCCACGCTCTGTTGCAACTGGATGAGCAAAGGCCGGAGCCGCAGCAAGCGCGAGAAGTGTAACGATGCTTGTCCTCATGATTTGCTAATAAGAAACTGTTATGAGGCTGGAAGATGGATCAGCAATGTGGACGAATTGCCTGACATGGGCGCGACCTACTGTCCTGCACTGATAGATGACGAGGCAAGGCTATAACGGAGCATAATAAGTTTGCAAGGATAAAAAATTGAAGATGGGATGAGACTCACTGTCCAGCACCTAGCTAATAAGTGATCGACGAAAGGAAAGAAACGAAGTGAGTCTTTCGAGGACCACTGGGGTATTTATACTGCAAAGGGCGCCCAATCCAGAGCGTGGAAAAGATCCTGTCGCTCAAGATCATAGCCAGACAGCGCATGCACTGACTATCAGGCAGATGGCTGTGTGATGCTGTGGTCTCCACGGATTGCGATTGTTGTCAATAGCGCTGTACCGGTTCGTGAGGCGATGTCGAAATGTAGAATGGTATTCCTGATAGTTAATTCGAGTGTAGCGAAGAGCGCGCCTCTTAGGCGTATACATTGATAGTCTAGAAGGCGCTGTGCACATCTTATAATTACGACCATGCCTCACAAGACCACCGATACCGGATCTCACCGACATGGAGCAAGTGAGTCAAGGACAAGTCGATCACTTAGCACCCTCAAGTGAAGCTTCCAAGAGTGTCAGGGTCAGAAGCAATAAGAAACCACGAGAGCTGGGCACTGGGGATGTACTGGGCGCGGGAGATTCCCATCTTGTGACAGACGTTCTATCTCCCGAGTTGAAGTTGGCAGATGTAGCATTTAACAAGTTAAAGGAAGAGGTGAAATGGAGCACGATGTTTCATCGGGGTGGGGAGGTTCCACGGCTCGTGGCCGTTGAGGGCGACGTAGCGGAGGATGGCAGGCAAGTACCAAGACATACCATCTTTCGATTTCACGTACCTAATTGCTACTGTATAGCTTCCCAGTCTACAGACACCCTGCAGATGAATCACCTCGTCTGTCGCCATTCTCTCCGACAGTCTCACTAATTCGTGAGGCCGTCCAAGAGGTGAGTTAATCATGGATTACCTATCTGCCTAGCTTCTCCTTCCTCCATGCATTAGATCCTCAAACACCCAGTTAACCATGTCCTTATCCAATATTATCGATCAGGCAGAGACTACATTTCAGAACATTCAGACAAGACGATTGACGTTGTCCGTGGGTCCAATATTGTGAACGTCAGCCTCGGCGCTCAACGCGTCATGACTTTGCGAACTAAACGGGATAGACCACGTCAAGTTCAGGAGCAAAATGCGGAAACGACGACTTCCGTGAGAGACGTGCAGCGCATCCCTCTCCCCCATAATTCCATGTTCGTCATGGGCCTGAAAACGAACGCAGAATGGCTTCACGGGATAAACCATGATAACCGGCCGCTCCGGACAAAGTCGGAACCTGAGCAGTTTAACAATGGAGAAAGGATCAGCTTGACTTTCCGTTTGATTGGGACGTTCTTGACGGCGGACGAGAAGATGATTTACGGTCAAGGTGCTACAGGGAAGACGAGAGAAGAAGCGAGGCCGGTTATTGTTGGGACCGGGGAGGCGGAGAAATTGATTCGAGCCTTTGGAGAAGAGAATCAACGCAGCGATTTTGATTGGGAGGGATATTATGGAATAGGTTATGATGTTCTTCATTTTAATTCCAATTGAGATATTCACGTGTGATACTCTGATAATAGCCTCGCCGAAGTCATTCATTTACATTGCAGTCGCTACTGGGACATACGGCCCTTGGCTCGTATGGACCATTCTAAGGCGGTCGTTATTGTAAGTTGCGGGCCCATCGACCCGATCCATAGGACATCCTTTGCTACCGAAATCCATTAACCGAAGCTAGGCACAAATCTCCCAATATCCCCTCGGCAAGTTACCTGAGCGGGAGCCTTCAATACCGCCCACCTGTCGTGGTTTACCGCGGCATTAGGGGAGTATTAGGGTTGTTGGAGAGGCGCAGCTCGTATGAGAAGCACATAACATAACTCGGCGACTTCAAAAAAGAGGATCATAAATACTTCTCCCACTTCCGTTCACAATTATCAGGGGTGTGTGGATTCCATGTTCGCTTGACAGGGGTGTCTATCTACATGACCACCGAACGACATCGTCCCCACCACTGCCCTGGTCCGTTTCTTTTCTACCGCTTCTCACATGTCCACCATATTAGTCCAGCTCATCTAAGCCGTCATAGAAATCGCGAGCCTCTAACTCATCCAAGTCGTCAAAATCACGAGCTTCGAGATCGTCATAGAAATCGCGAGCCTCTAGCTCATCCAAGTCGTCAAAGTCGCGAGCTTCAAGACCGTCATCGAAATTGCGGGCTTCCAACTCATTGTCCAAGTTGCGGGCCTCAAGATGGCCGAGGCCGTCATACACGGCTCGTGCCTCGAGGTCAGAAGGAACCTGCCTGCGTAGGAAGATTTTGAGAAGGGTTTTGCCAATTTTCCCGAAGACACTTCCAACATTGAGGTGGTGTTTGTGCTGAACAGGGTGAGGAACAACGTTGTGAAGAGCAACGTTGTGAGAGGCATCATTGGCTTTATTGTTGGGTTGACTTTTGTGGTGATGGCGGGCCTCAAGTACCACTCTGTGACAATTTGGTTGGTGTCCTAATGTTGATAACAAAATTACGTACCCCTCGATTGGCTGAGCAAAGACTGAAGTTGCGGCAAGGGCGAAAAGTACGACGGCGGTAGACTTCATGGCTGGGATTTGCTAATGAAAAACTGTGTGAAAAAGAAGCTGGAAGATGGGTCAGTGATCTGGACGAAGCGTCTCCCGATATGTGCGCGACTTACTGTCCTGCACTGGTAGAGGATAAGGCAAGGCTATAAACCGGGCATGATAATTTTGGCGGGGCACAAAAATCAAGGACGGGATGACACTCACTGTCCAGCACCTAGCTTAGAAACAAAGGATGGTGGGGTCTATGATCTCCTGGGTAAATATACCAGGGACTGACTCAGCGGATCAAATGTATGATGGCAACAGTGATGATGATTCGTGCTCACGACGGGCGCCGGATCCCACTGGCTGTGCTTTATGTATGTCTATTTTCAAATTTGTCTGGACAAAACGATGAGTTTGCGGGCTTTGATTGGTGTGGAATTACCTGCTCTTCAAGTACGGTACGTGAAGTTACCTTTTAACATTGACTCTGGCCCAAATGAGAAGGAGGATCACATGGACGACTGGTAAACGTTCACGAAATGCCGTCAGGGGCAATGTGTGGCAGTGGATAAACTAACCAGTGTTGAAATAAGGGTGCCATGACAATCTGGCTTAAACCATCCAGCACTGATATTCTTCATCTCATCAATTTATCTTTACGGCCTACTGTGAGGGACCTATCAAGGTGAATGTCCTCGCCTGTGTTTACTGTTTTTAAAGCCGCAAGAACGCCACCAATCTGGAAATAGTTGTCTGAATGATGGGTGGTGTTGATGAACATCACACAACCAGATGTATGGCAGAACTTATACAGAACTGAGCGCTGAAGACAGGTCATATCGGCTATTCGTTTGAATTCTCGTTCTCATGCTAGACGGGTGAAGTATTGATGGGGTTTGTGATGCCGTAAGGGAGCCCAAGTTCGGAATCAGGCACGCTGTGGGTTTTTTTTTTCCTCTTTTTCCTTTTCCTTTTTCTTTTTCTCTGCTCGACGCCCCAGAACACGAGGCTGGTCACTGCGAACACGAGGCTGCTGCATCGACGCCTGCCTGCGTTACCCCTAAAGCTTCCTCCGCTCCCATCCTTCGTCGGCCCTTTCATCTTCCCCCTCGTGATACGTACGCGTCTGCTCGTCTGCTCAGGCTTCTCTCTGCCTGTCTCTTTATGCAGCTGGCGTCGTCCCTAATCCCGTAAAAAAAATTCGTTATCCTATAAACTAAACTATTCTATGCTCTTTTATTCACGAAAATCACGACAACCGTCTCCCGACCAGGCTGACCCTGCTGGAAGCGGGAGCGGGAATAGCAGCGGCGACAACTCGAACATAGTTGCTGGTCCCAGTAACAACCATGATAATAGCACGAACAAAAACAGCAATCCATCACACAGTTCCCCTTCTAATCCTTCGCAGTCGGCAAGGGGAGTAGTTAACACAAGTATCGGCGACACCTCTTCTCCTTCGCCCAATCGTCGAATGTCCAAGGACTCTGAAGGCTACCCTTCTTGGCTACCCAAGCGCCCACCCCCACCGGCACCTGCATCGACGTTCCATTCGTCAATGGGTGTTCCGGACTTTAACCAAGAATTCGGCATCATTCGCAACGATCGTGAATATTATGATTTGAACCGCGGTCCTGAGCTAGTAGCACAAAATACGGATGGCACATCAGCTATGGTTCATTTTGGTGGTCGAAAGCCCACACCACGCTCGGTTCGGATTGTCAATCTTCAGGACTCGTACGGTGACAGAGGAATGGTTCCGGGAGTCGTCGGTCAAGGCAAGAGCGGCCACCCTAGTTATCCGCATGGGCATGTCCACGCCGATGTATCCGTACCTCCATCTCCTGGCCCTGCAGGAATCCCACCAGTCGCTCAAGCACTGAGCAGAGCAGGGGGCGCGGGCATCTCAGCAGCAGCACAGGCCGCTGCGTTCTCCAGTCCATTGCACCCAAGGTTCAACGCCCGTGGGCTTCACCTCCAAATCTTCCGATCGCCGTCAAAACTAGCTCTTGTCTATTTTTATCTCTATCCCTTTCTGGTCTTTGCAAATGTTCCTCTTCAAACATATTTCGACTTCAACGCTGTATTTATTTTAGTGCAGTGAGTATCTAAATCCCCACTTTTCCTATTGTTCAAGTGACTGACTTCACTAGGGTCTCTAAATATCCTAATCCGCTGGCGCCTGGTGTCCCTGGATCAGGCCGAAATTGGGCGCTCGGCGCAGCTGCCTATATTGCGTGTTGGCTCTCCTGGATATTAATTGTTACTATTCTATATGAAATCATATACTCGTTCTTCCGTCGGTGGCGCATCAGTAAGTGATCGTATTTCGGCCTTTTCTCACTGTAATTTTGACGATGTATGCAGAGCGCCCGGCTGTGATGCCTCTGTACCTTTCATCGTCTGCATTCAACCTTGTCTGTATGACCTCCTACACCAATTTCTGTTTTATGCAACATCTCCGACTAGGTGCATTTATGAGCGAGCGAGGCAGTATCCGTGACGGTCTCGCAGAGACATTCTATTTTTACTCTCAAAACCTTCCAAACGTGGCACTTTTATTACCTCGAGCAGCTTTGTCGTTGGCATTACTACTCTCATACGGTAGCCCATTGCCTGGTGTCGTGCTGAATAGTACGAGTATTGTTACGCAGAGAGATCAGACGTTCTTTTCTCAGGATGGTTCTCTGTCTGGTTATGCAAAAGGTGTACTTATTGCTAATGCTGCTTGGACAGCATGGCGCATATTGGTACTGCTGTGCAGCTGGTAAGTTCTATTAGAATTGTAGTGAACCCGTTTTAACGGTACATGTAGGATGGGTGTATGGATTCTCAGTGGACAGGGCTGCGCTGGGTTGTGCGGGCCACGCTACAGATGGGAAGAAGAAGAGGTCGAGAAGAGGCGATATAGCTACCTCTATGGCGATGCTGGGTCCGAGGATCTTGGGTCGACGCTTGCCTGGTCTTGGCGCCAATGCACGCGGATGAGGATACAATATGCTTTTGAGTTCTGTTTAACCACGGAACGACCAGCGGTATGGGCAGAGAAGAAAGGCGGAACGGAGGGCATGGAGGGTGACGGTGTCGCACAGGTTATGGCCGCTATTGCGTTCCCTTCCGCCCCACAGCCGATACGGCGTAGTGTGCTCTCAGGAGATTTGTTCGAGGATCCCAATGGTGGCCTGGGCAGCGTCTTACCAAAAGTGATGAAGAGACCATCAAAGGAGGGGCACCAGCTTTCCAACCCGTATCCATTCACAGCGAGCGGTGCACAAATTTCGTCTGCGGACAAGATGGTACCCTTTCCGCATTCACCTTCTGCCTCTGGCAGGGAGGAAAGGAATCCAAGTAGTGCAGCTACGAGTGGATCAACTGAAGAGGTGGAGGTTACGGAAAATCCGACTACTTCATCCGGCAAAACGAGGGAGTCCGGATCGCTTTCGAGCTTTGGGCAACCTGTCTCGTCGAGGTATCCATTCCAGTTTAGACATCCCCATACTAGAAATGTTAGGGTGCCCCAACGTGATGCATCCGACAGTTCTTCGCCTGATAGCGTAGAGGCGTCAAGCACTAGTGCAGAAATAGCCACCGACTCTACCGAGTCCAGTGCATCCCAGATGGCGCAATCCAGTGAGAGCGTTAGTTCGAGCAGTTCCGACGAGAGTAGCAGGGGTAATATACCCATGCCACCGCGACATCCACAACAGGCCGAAGGAAGGAGCAGACCTCGAAGACGCCAAGGATCAGCACCTGCCATGACGCCAGCTACCTCGTCGACGATGGTTCCACCCGTGGTCTTCCCTCGAACACAGACAACCGAGCCCGCAACTATGGACACCGTTCATTATGAAGAGCAAAGGCATCGGGCGATAGACGACGACCAATCTATCGTGTCTTCACATTCCGAGGATGACAGCGTAGGCCTCCTATCGCCCGCCTCAGCTCGAAGCCCTCGACCGTCGCTGATTGCAAGCGTAATCAGTGGGATTCGGGGAAATACGCCAGCTTCACGGACACAGTCACAGTCAAGTGCCGTATCTTCTGGTACAACGTCTAGCTCTCCTCCATCGTCATCAGCACGATCGCATCTATCCTCTTTTGGCAGCGTGAACGTGAGCGTGGTAGGCACTGGCGCAAGAGGGCCGGTCAGGTCCCGGACGCACTCGCGCGTGCGAGGGGGTGGAGCAAGGACAAGAGCATCTTCAGCGTCTGCATATGTACGCTCACGTGCACAGTCGTTGATGCAAGGAATTGGGGCGGCTTCACAGTCGTCCATTGAGCTTGTTCAGAATGTTATTCGGTCGAGGACGAACTCCATGATGGTGAGATTGGACGAAGGCGAGCATGAGCATGAGGGTAGCAACACCGCTGGCAACACTTTGAGAGTTCCCCGCAGCCACCCCCATCACCGCACGAGTAATGTTAATGACGAACTAGATGTTCATGACAACGATGAAAACGAGATTGACGACGGTGCCGAATTTGACGAGCGGATTTCGGGTTTGTATGATGCGCAGCAGCAACATGCGGATATTTCGTATTATTCGGACGATCGGACTCATTCTAGGTCTGGAAGTGGAAGTACGGGTGCGATGACTAGTAGTAATGAAAATTATACATTTGGGCAGCCATTCCCGCATCGAACGCGGCTGCCACAGATGGACGAAGGCCAGACGGTGATGGAGGAAAGAGAGCAGGATCGAGAGGAAGGACAGCGGTCGCGTGCATCTTCGCAGCAGTCGGTCGTGTTGGGCGACACGCAGCAAGCGACGCCAGACAATTCATCTTCGTCTTCTTCCTCGACACACTCACATTCTAGTCGGCAGGCAACTCGGCCATCCTTGCCGGTGCCTGCTGCTCTATCACCGATGCGACCTCGGACGTACCACACGGCAGCAACGGCAGCAACAGCGGCGGAAGCTGCTAGTTTATACAGCAGTCCTCCGGACATGATCAGTACGGCGGCTGCATCGTTCGTTACGGGCTCTGCCACGGTCGAAGGGTCTACCACCGAGTCGAGCACGTTCGGCACTGGCGGTGCGTTAGCCATGTCCGGGGGCGAGCATAGGACATTGATGGGTAGCGACATGGTTGATCGTCCAGATCCAACTGGAGCATCATGGAGGCCGGCATGAGGAGGCAGCACCGTCGTTGTCGTATTATTTCGTCAGGAAGTTAATGTCGCCGGCAGGGCAGACTCGATTTTATGCGTCATTTCTAAACCATTTATTCCGCGCGTTTATCATTTACCAAACTCTACACTAGATGACATCACTAGTTCCTTTACGTCTTGCAATTTTTTTTGTTCTTGCATATATTTTCGTCGCGTTACCTCCCTACCTTTGCATTCAATGTAGATCGTATGAAGAAACTTGTAAATGTGTTGTGTTATCTGAATGTTGTCGTGCACCCCGCCCCCCGCAGTATCCCATAGCCAACACAAGACCGTCATTAATATGCCGGAGAACACCTCGATTCCCACACTGATTGTCAGGATCTCGGAGTAGTTGAAACTTTTCAGGGGCGCTGCACGCCCGCGTCGGCTCAGTCGAGGTTATCATCGACGGAGGGAGGAGGAAGCACAATCCAAGGACAGACTGTAGGGACAAACTGTGAAATATTGATGAGATGTGAAACACCAGAGGTCGCGCAGCTGGACTATTTACGATAATTCGTTGATCCCTTTCATGTAGTGCTGCCCTTCTAGGTCGTTATACCTTTTTATGATTGCCAAATGAACCTTTTCTTGCTTTGATATCTTGCAGTTGATGAGGCACATGAGGGCAGTGTGAGCTACATACATAACCCTCACGCGGCTGAATATGTTAGATAAAGCTCAAAGTTGCCTGGCATTGAACGAATGGCATCTTCACATTGCAAAAGATACTCGTCCACTTTGTCTTGTGTGGGTTCCGACCACTGACTCTGCCCTGTGATGGATGGTGACTGCTGCATTCTTGCCATTGCCGCATCAAACTCGAGCGGGTCCCCCCCTAAGCACACCGAGTTGTTCCGTGATGATAGTTTTGTAAGTCGTTTTCAGTTTTGCCATAGAAAAAGGATTGATTATCATATAGCCTATTATCTTATCCATGAGTGACATCTACTGTTATCAACTGATGCCGTTCCGCTAATGCTTCGTATTACTAGCATAAATACTCGGTGCGAAGTTGTCTCTTGCTTCTACCGACCATCCATTAGCCAGGTGCTGGGCAGTAAGTATCCCATCTTGTACTGTCGAACCCCACAAAATTGTCTCATGGAGACATCTAGTTAAGAACCAACGACCTTACTAACGTCTGCAACCAGATCGTCGACACTGGCATTTGGTCAGTAGAGTTCAAAATTGCTCAAATGGACATGATCCCGAGGCGTCACTGCGAGGACAACCAAAAAAGACCTACAGTATTCCTCAACTGCGTAGGAAAACTACGTTGCGGTATAGTCCCTTCCCAGCTAATATGGGCGCCCTGCAAGGTGACTTATTATCACCTATTCTGTTAGACCTTTTATCGGAACGTCATGTCGTTCATTGACGGCTACAACATTTTTGTTTCTTCTCCTACTTATTGAGGGAACGTCAAACTTTTTGTGAATCTTTCATTTCAAAGATGACAAGCATTGGGATTTTAGTTGAGGCTGACAAAACGGAGATCTCTCACTTTTCCGCTAGGAACATGCAAGGGACCATTAATTAAACTCAGGTGTAAGGGTCCTAGATTTCATAACCAGTAATCCGCCGGTTCGCGTCCGTTGCAAACATCAAGTATGCATCCGATGCACCAGCACCTTTGATGGTGTTTGGGCAACCGATGAAAATTGAATTGGCATAGCTTTCAACTTAGCCATCTCTCAATCAACATTTAGCGATGAAAGATTCTGGTTCGGTCATTCGGAATAAGTTAGAGGAGGGTGGGTGCTGGATTGATTCTTGTCCCACATTCCTCTTGACAACTCAATAAATCCGGCGATCTCTTCCCCCAATGACTTATGGCCTTCCAGACCTTTCCCGAACGGCACCGTCATAGGAAGGATACTATTATCATCGCCACGAACGGCGCGCTTACAGAAGGTGGGAGCATCGGTGCTGGAGAATCAATCACGTTATACACGAAGAAGTACGGGTAGCATTGTCACACGACTCAGACAAGCTCTAGAAATGGCCATGAAGACAGTTATGCTCTGCATAGCGTAACAGAGTCAAGCAGAGGCTAAGGAATCGTCCAGTCACAGTTTACAATTGGTGAGTCTAGCATCGATGTCTGCCGTCCACAGCTGGCTAGAGGACAATCCCAGTGGAGAATTTCTTGTTTAGTGGTGCCCGAGTCACATTAGAGTCAAGGAGAAAGGGGGTTTCATCGAGAGGCCGATGAATAATGCATGTACTGCGAAGGCTCACGTCAGACCCGAGTGTATGTTTTGTGTCGCTGCATAAGGTATGAGCGTAAATCCTCCTCCATTCCGGGCACCCGCTGTTCCCCAAATTCCGTCAAAATTCTCTTTTGAAATTTTGAATCATAATCAGACAGCGGCGGCGTTTAATGATGCGCAAGATGCAGTATGAATGCGATGACGATGGATGATACCATTTTTGACTTGCATGATTTCTTGTCTTGTTTGATAGCTTTTTCTGCTGTTCCCTCCGTTTTGTACGGATTTACAGTAGAGATGGGATCGCCCTGTCTTCTCATTTCAGTATGTTGGGATCAGACGACGAAGACAATAGGCCGACGAAGATATCGACCGCTGGTTCTGCCGATGTTATCACGGAGGAGCACGGAGAGGAAGATAAGGAATGAATGGGAGAGGATGAACGGCGAAAGGTTTAGTTAGGAGGAATTGAACACCACCCACTCGCGATCCGGTATCCAAGAGAAAAATGTATTAAAGGCGTACTTATTCTACTATACAAGTGTGTCTTCGTGTCGAATCACCCCGCCCCTCTTTGCTATACCACAACACAGTACATATTTTGTGATGTAAAATAGCGCCTTCGGTGCAATACAGCGCTTTCTAGCCTTGTCCCGTTATCTATCAGTGTAGGACAGTACGTCACAGCCCTGCCCGGGCCAGGGAATTCGTTCAGATTGCTGGTCCACCCCCAGCCTCATTTTTCGCATAACAAGCGGTTTCTAATTGACAAGTCTCAGCCACGAGGCCTGTCGTCACTGTACTCCTTGCGAC
Organism: Amanita polypyramis BW_CC; assembly: GCA_001691755.2. Lineage (NCBI taxonomy): Eukaryota > Fungi > Basidiomycota > Agaricomycetes > Agaricales > Amanitaceae > Amanita > Amanita polypyramis. Next base: position 17,447 of record JNHY02000167.1, on the reverse strand, counting down.
TTCAGTCCCTGTTGACGGTACTCCTCCAGTAATCCTGGCCATAGGGGTGGCGCTGGGAGGGAATCCCGCAGGAGTAGCAGTACGGTCATTCCTCAGAATGTTCCCCACATAGGCTTCCGTGTGTTGTGCAAAGATAGAATTTTTATGTTATCAAATGACCGTAAATGTAGGGCTGCTACTCTTTCACAGTTGATACAATGTAATCAGGTTATTGAGTGAGGTGAATGGGTTTAAACAGAAGAACAGCTGGACAACGGCTTCCACCTTCAGTTCTAAAAGACCACATAGTACGGTCGCACCAAACCGGCACGTCGGGTGACGACAGTAACCACGAGGTACAACCAAATCAAGTCCCAAACCTCATTGATGTCACTCAGCAAGTTACATATAACAAATCACATTCGTAATTGCAAACATTATTCGAACACTATAGGTTCAGACATCATTACCGTCCATGTCATTGCATTGTCCAGTGGTTCAATTGCCGCCAGACTTAAGCGTCCAGTAGTAGAAGCTCGCGTAAGGGTCGACTTCGATCTAGCAAGCAATATACCATTCGACCCAAGAAATGTAGAAAATGAATTACTTACAACGGTAGGGATGGTGTAGTTGTCGAACCAGTACAGGTTGGAATTGCGAATGCTAGCCAGAGATAAGTAACGAAACGTAAAGTTGTCACCAAGACGGAACTTACAAATAAGAACCGTTGGAGGTTTTATAGAATGTCCATTGATATTCGTCCTTCACCCAAATGAGCCTAGAGCCAGCACTGGCAGACTAGCAAAAAAAAAAAATTGAGATTACATTTATAATTAAAAGTTGTAAAGGCGGTGGAACATACACTTTCAAGTCCAACGTACAAACCACTCTTGCTTTCGTAGATGGTACTGTTGGTGGTCTGACCGGATTGAGCAGGGAGAGTACCAATGGTTAAGTACTGGAAGACGTTTCGTGTAAGAAAAGGAAGATTTGCAATAATTTAAACACAACGCACCAGAGCATCGGACGGAGGATTGGGCGAGCCATAAGATGTACGAATTTCCTGGCCTACATAGTCGCCAATCCAGAACTTAGTGTAATCGTTGCCGATGGCATAGCTCTGCGCCGCCACAAGGTGGACAAACGCAAGCTGCACTAGCAAGAGAGAATAAGCAAAGATAGAACGCATAGCTGTTGAGGGATTCAAGGTAGGAAGACCTGGCTTTTATACATTTCGTACCAGTCTCTGGATCTGTTTGCCGACGAACGTTTTCGGCTCATCGCCAGCAATTCTTCAGTTCGGATGTCAAAGCGGAATCCCAGGCTAAATTAGACCGCCCTGCATGATATATGGAATGAATTGCGCCCATGACATGCTATGCTGTCGCGTAATGGGTGACAAAGGAATAGCGTAACAAAAACAGGGGGGGGTGGGTGCAGAATAACTTGTTTTGAGCATATATCCATGGTCAACTGAATACTACTATATATGTGTCGAGAGAAAAGTGCGAGGACTTGGCTTTTGCGGAAATTTTCGGACCTGTAAAATCATGAATCATGATGTTTGTTCTCTGACAAGCGTAGTACTTCTCTATTTGGTATTCGAGTTTCGTCAGGAAACCGGTGATATTCATTCGGAGCTAAAATAATAGATCAAAGGCTATAATAGTTACTGATGCGACAGGTGATGCATATTGGTGCATGATGAATTTAGGTCAAACTAACCAACTTGTTTTGGAGATGCCCGCCTTTTCTATTTTGCTCGTCTTCGTGATCATTCAGATGCTACCGCAGTTACGCGTCTCTGCACCTCGAGGAGTGGTGGAACAGATAGTTGAGGGAATGACTTGGCAGGTGGGAAACTCACCTCCAGTACATCGTCACCAGGTCCCCGCCGACAGACGAGGATTACAAATTACGTATTTCTTTATTCTTTTTCCACCAAGCCTTGCCTTACGCTTCCCTCGTTATTGCTTAACCCTTTAAAGGTAATTTCAAGATAAAGTTCTAGGGCACATTTACCGTTTTTACATAAGAGAGGGAGCCTAGTTGAGCGCCCCCCCTCTAGCTCGGCTGCCATGCTTGATTGAATCAACTAAATGCCATCATTCGTCATCATTCATTCTGTTCGAAGGTTAAGGGCGCATGGTACTGGGACCACAATATACTTATGTCACCGACTTACATGGCTAGCCGTAATGCGTAAACGTCAATGACACCTGTTATTTTATCCGGCTTGAAACCTTTTCTCAATTCCGTTCGCATGATATATACCTTGCTCGAAAGGTAATGCAAATGTCCCCGTTTACTCCATTTGAATGATGCTTCCAATACACACAGCCTTGCTCGAGCATTGTGGCCGTTCTTCTAGCACCCACGTTTGCACATTCACCTTCTCTGAGCTTGGTACTCCAACATTTCCATAGTACGACCAAACGCATTCTTCCCGTAGGACTCCTCGTTACACACATCCGGAACCTCGATGGCCGTATCGTATACTCTCTTCCTCCCGTACCACCGATGGGAAACGTGAGGGGTGTCAGGGTCGTACATTCTGATATATACCCCGGTCTAACGAGTGTGCGGCCCATGGATGGTGGGTAAGTGGTTATTGAAGGCTTCCCGTCTCGGTAGTCAGTCTCACTGTCCAGTTGGGCGGTGGAAAAGATTTTGATAAATGGGAACTCATGGCGAAGGTACTTCTATAATTTTGTGAATCGTGTCGTCGTGAAAAGCCGACTGGAGCTTGTCTAGTGCGGTCAATTTGGCTTTTTGACATGGATTATGGCCAGGTTGATGACCGAGTCCCATCAATGTCCCCAGAGGCCTCGCTATTAGTTCGCATACCTTAAAGATAATATATATATATATGTACAGCCTTTGCAAAACGTATAGTATACACAAGGTAAGAAAGATCTCAGCATATAGTTGCTACTACTAAACTAACCAACCAACTAAATGTTCCCTAAGTTAAAATACGACGGCATTCAACATGTGGAAGGCTTGGCGAATCCCTTGATCCATCCGTCAGGTTTGCATGGACAGAAGAATGGACGATACGTACATTTGTCCTCGTTCCTCCACCCCATGGCATCCTACCTACAATTGTCGCATCAATGCCCAAACCCCTCTTGGCGAAGCTGTTCCACAATGTACAATAGTTCTCGCCACCAGTCAAAATCTGGTCGGCTTGAATAATTGCATCGCGGGCTTCGAAGAAGCTAGGACGACAAGGCTGGAGCTTCATTGCGTTGATGACAAGCCTAACAATAATTATGAGTCGATTGTCTATGAACGGGTCAAACGAGGGACATACTGCACGATCAACGTGTTTCCACGCTTGGGTACCTTCAGTGCAGTCGCAGAATCTGATTGGAAGAAGTCCCCATCGGGAATTGTACCATCCTCAAGAGGCGTGGGAGGATACAACGTATTTGAGAATCCATACTTCTCGATCAGATCCTGTGCAGCAATCCAGAGTATCTCAGCCCAAACCTCGCCGACAGCATGGACGCCCCAATATTGTGGCCTATCGAGCGTCTTGTAGAACGACGGGTTGACGGTGTCATTCTGTTGGCCCGTCTTAATCACCATCATACCAATAAACCAAATTTCACTTACTATGGAGTAGATGTAGTGACGAATGCCAACCGTCCGGTTTGCAGCCCATGCACCCATAGGAAACTCTGTCTCTCCTTCATGGCTTCGAATCATGGTCGCCAAGAAATCTCCCCACCCTTCGCCCATACCACCGCTCTCACCCCATCCAAGGCAAGCCGAATTGGCAGGACCACCTGTTAACCGAGTGCTCAACCCATGACTCAATTCGTGAATCACGATTCCCGCTTCAAAGTCGCCATCTCTGTAGGGAAGAGCCGTGTTCCAGAGGTACATTCGCATACGACCGTTGGAGCCATCGGGTGGTGTCATAAAGTTGGCATTGTTGAATCCTGACCCGTCCTGGGCGTTGGCAATGACAGCGTCATTTTCTTCACCTCCACGGCCAAAGTTGTACTGCTGGAAGTTGCCAGAGACTTCATCAAAACCATAGCGGTAGTAGATATCATGAACCATATTGGTTGTGTAAAACAGCTGAGCTACTGTAGCATTGATATAAGACCTGGCCACATTCATGGGATCAGTCCCTGGGACGTGCTGAGGATCATACTGGTAGTGGAACTTCATCTCATTAGTGGCGACTGGACGCCCGTTATTGATAAAGTTATTCCTACCCTCCCAGTTCTCTTGCGCAAATGCGTTATTACCCCACGTGGTAGACGTGTTCCTCCAGAAATCATCAGATTTAGTACCTGTTTCCGAATAGGTAGGATCGTTGGAATAGGGAAGGGCGTGCCACCCTGCAGGCGAGGCGAGAGTGTCCTGGTTCTCCAATACGATAGACGGTTCGCCACAGGTAGGATCATTGATACCCCACTCAAATACTTTGTACGAAGCCTTGGGCTTGGTTGATGGGGGCTTCGGGATTGGTGAATCTGAAGCCCAGTCGACGATGGAGATGATGCGATGGGGCGCAATAGCCGAGACGGCGGTCTCGTACCAGTTATCTTGCATTTCTACCTCAAACTTCCACACCAGGTTCAGAGTCGTCCCTGTCTTGTCCTTATTGGGCACCTGGATGTAAGCCAACCTTGCTTTGACGGGGTTGACTGCGTCAGGAACATTGTCTACCAAGAACTGAACGGGGCTTCCGGAAGGCGCAAAATGGCTTGTGTCGGTAACGCGTATGTTGTTCATATGGTGGTCAAAGTTGGACAAAATGTCCTCTGCCAAATCCGTCTTGGGCGTCACGGCAATCATGAACTGGAGTAGTGCGGGTCGGAAATCAGCAGGATCGCTGGCAGACGTAAAGCTGTCCCCAGAGAGTTGGTGGGGCAGGTTATGGTATGCACAGTTGGACTGGTATATGTGGTCTAGTTCATCTAAATGAGACGGTCTGGATGGTCGCATGACCGCCTGGTCCGAGAAAGAGTCGGGCCATGAAGACTCTAGTTGGTCAGCGAGATTCTCACAATACTCAGTGTGTGGGTATGCAACTTGCTCAGGATCAGCCTGTTCGAACATGGCGGGGGCTGGTCCATAATAAAACTGGACCAAAGGTCAGCCAAGGACAAATAAACTACACCGAGTACGGACACTGTTACCAAGCGAGAGAACCATGCCATCCTTGATGTTGATATTCATATCACCATCTACAACTTCCACTCCATTCACCAGCTGGCGAACATAGACGTGGGTAACACCGGTATTCTTATCCGTATAGGAATCCTTTCTAATGTAGAAACTTTTGCTGCCGTCTGCAAGGTGGTCGCCAGCCAGCTGGTCTTCGACGAAACGGCGAGCAACGTCAAGGGGACTAGCGTTAGATTCGGGAGCAAAACCAGCATTAAGTTGAATCTGGTAAGGACTGGACTTGAACACCTTATGGGGGTGTTCAGGACCGAAGCCGAGCGTCTTTCGTCGTCGCAAGGCACCACTGTCATGGTGGTGGGGCCTGGCGCCCGAGGAGGCAAAAATGCCAGCGACAACGAGAGATGCGATGAAAAGGCTTCGCATGGGGGGAGTCAAGAAGCGTTCGAGGCACGAGCGCCAGATAAGGGTCACAACTGCTCACGTGGCACTGTTGCTCTGCATTTGCACGTATTAAGCGCGCAAACAACGTAAGTTTAGACCAAGCGCAACGCGAGAATAGTGGAAATGAGGCTAAAGAGATATGTCATCGTTGTTGACAGTGCTCCGGATGTGAGTCTTGGGTTTGATACCGGTCACAATCAAGATAATGGTATGGCTATCACCTGAGGTATGATAAGTATGTAATCCGTGAGCAGGCTGGACTCGTGCCGCGGATGCCGGAGCACCCACGACTGTGCGCGGATAGCGGCAAGAAGGGCGTGGATGGGAAGGAGTGCGCGAGGCCGAGGAGAATATCGCTTATGAGACGCTGAAGAACCTCAGAGCAACCTGTTTGTCTTATAATTATATTGTAGCCCGGCATTGCGTCAGCCCAAGACATATAGATGAGCACTAGACTACATATACGGCCGCCACATCCACACACCCGCGAGCCCGCAGGTGCATCCGATGCGGGTGCTGGTGTGCAGCCGGGACAGCGAGAGCCCTACGGTCAACTGCGTGCGACGGCGCCGGGTAAGCAAGCACAGGCGGTCCGTCTGCTGATTAAATGAGCGTGACTGACTGTGTGACCCAGCCAGGGCGACGCAGAACCCGCACGACGACGACGACGACGACGACGACGATTACGACGAGGAGAACGATGCCCTTGCGGACGCCGGGTACGCTGAACACGTTTCTGCAGGCTTTCCTGGCAGGCGTTGGGCGTCTAGACAAGAACCTGTCCCCGCTGGTGACGCTGACGCGGCTGCAGGCCCATGGATTCACAGTCGGCGACGGAGTGTATCTGGTGCACCTCTTCCTGGCGTCGTTCTGGCTCGCGTTGATGGAGTTCCCGCCGTACCCCTACAAGCTCGCCATTCCCCTGCTCTACGCCGTCCTACTGCTCGTTCCGCTCACCTCCCAATTTTTCCTCCCCGCAACTCCCATCGCAACCTACCTCCTCGCCTTCTACTCCTCCCGCTTCATCTCTCCTTCTTACCGCCCCTCCGTCTCCGTCTCCCTCCTCCCTACCCTTGAGTCCGTCCTTTACGGCGCAAACATCTCAGACATCCTCACCCGTTTCACGCACCCAATCCTCGATATCATTGCCTGGATCCCATACGGCGTCGGTCACTTTACCCTCCCTTTCTTAGTCGCCCTCGTCCTCTGGCTCTTCCGCTCCAAGCCTGTCCTCCACTTCTGGGGCCGCGTCTTCGGCTATATGAACCTTGTCGGCGTCCTCACCCAGCTCGTCTTCCCTTGCTCCCCGCCCTGGTACGAGCTCCTCTACGGCCTCACCCCCGCAAATTATGGCATGCCAGGCTCACCAGGCGGTCTCGCGCGTATAGACGCCCTTTTTCACTCCTCAGGTTACACAACTGCCTTTTCCAACTCGCCCCTCGTCTTTGGAGCCTTCCCGTCGCTCCACTCGGCCTGCGGCACCATGGAGGCCCTCTTCATCTCCCACTTCTTTCCACAATACACCAAGTTTATCTGGACCTATGTCGCAGTACTCTACTGGTCAACCATGTACCTCACCCACCACTATCTCATCGACGTCGTTGGTGGCGCGTGTCTCGCCACCGTGTTTTTCTACCTTTTCCTCCCCGACGACCTTAAAGGTCCCGTGGCACTCTTACCCCCACACAACTTTACTCTCCTCGCCCCCAATGCATACGCCCATGCGCATTCGCTCCCGCTCCATGTAAACGGAAACGGTTTAAGCAAACTGCGGAGTAAGTATGCCTTGTACGATTTGGAAGAACCGCGCTCGGGCATGTCACATGGTGCTGCAGCAGCCGCATCCACCTCTGACGATGACTATTACGAAGACGACTATGAACTCGACTCGGCGTCGTCTTCTGGGGGTGGTCCAAGCGCCTCCAGGTCAAGAGCACCACCGATGGACGAACACGCATACCCACGTACCCCCAACTCCGCTGCCCCCCTCCTCATCGAATCTCCCCCAAAATCGAAACGAGTTGGTGAAATAGGGAGGAAACATGGCGGAGGAGGTGGGAGGGGACATCGGCACACAGCGTCGATTGCCAGTCTGATCAGAGGGGAAGAAAGGAGCGAGGAAGATGGTTGGAGTCCGGTTGCAGACCGGTTTGTGTTAGCGGGGGCGCCGCCCTCTGGGACCAAGGTGGCGTAATAGTCCAGCCGCTTCCCGAACTGTTTCGAGCTTCAACGTTCGATTTTCGGGGATGGAAGAAGGAAGAACAATATACCATTTTCATCGTCATTGGTTCTGTTCCCCCGATATACGCACACCATTAATAGGTGTTTTACACCCACGCAAGACCTGGCATTGCTCGTTTTCCCTACCGTTCTCTTTCTCATCTGGTTTGCTTATCATGTCATACTTAATTCAACCACGCACAAGCACAAGAAGCACATGTACTTGCACGTACACACATACAGTTGCACTCGATCGTATACAGTATATAGAAAAAGTACAACAATCCACCTGATATCTTACCACGAGAACTTGAGTGTGGGGGATTGGCTCATATTAATTTGTCAAATTTTTGTCTCCGTCGTCGCTGGACGATAGTGACTCCAGCATTAATTGTATTCGCGTCCCTAGTCTGCTCTTGTTCCCTGGTTACCCCTTTCGCGCCCACGATTCAGAGCTGGACTAGTTTCCTTCTTCCGAAGAGAGGAGCTATATTCATTAAACAGGCCTGGAAGAGAGAAGGAGAAGAATGTACAGAGGAATAACGGATAGATGGGTCAGAAATAATTTTGAACTTTGAGATTTCGAGGGTGAGGCCGGTGAGGGGACATTGATAACAGCCGGCAGTACAGTAACGATGAATGAATCCCATCTCTGAGTTTACCTCGACCAAATTGCGGTTACTACCGCAACCGTCGACGTACGGATTTAGGCTGAAGAAATAATAGATTTCCCTGTTGATAACTACCTCGATTGGTTATACAAACATCAGTTAATCAATAGTGCCATTGACTGCTGCTGGTGATGACCATTTATATTACAAGGGACAGTGGATTGGATTCTGCACTCCTACCGAACACTCGAAGATTTACACACAACAATTCACATATATTTCATTTCAGACACACTATCCAGACACACTATTCAGACACAAAACATTCAGACAACAATACTTCCGTGTTATTTCAGGCGTCCGCCGTGCCTCAGGCGACCAAAGAAACGTTCCAGTAGTAGTAGTACGCGTAGGGGTCGACTTCAATCTAGCAGGCATTCTATCAGTCGAACAAGAGTTGCAGGGAACGAGTTACTCACAACCGTCGGAATGCTGAAGTTGTCAAACCAGTACAAGTTGGAGCTGCGGATGCTAACAGCACAGATAAGTAACGTATCGTGAAACCGCGGTCAACAGCATGACTTACAAGTAGGAACTGTTGTAAGTCCTGTAGAATGTCCATTGGTATGGGTCCTTCAACCATACGAGCCTAGAGCCGGGACCGGCCGTCTAGCAAATGATTCATTTTAGGCTTCGAATTGTAGCCTATAGGACTCTGAGACGTACGCTGGTCAATCCAACGTACAAGTCATGTTTGCAATCGTAGATGGTGCTGTTGAGGGTACTGCCCGACGATACGGGAAGGGTGCCGACAGTCAAGCTCTGACCGGCACTTTATAAGGAAAAGGCAAATTAGAGAATTTTAAATTCCACGCACAAGAGCATTGGACGGGGGGTTTGGGAAGCCGTAGGAGGTACGAATTTCTTGGCCAACGGCAACACTATTGTCGGCGATCCAGAACTTAGTGAATTCGTTGCCGAAGTTGTACTTTCGCGCCCCAACGAGGTTGAAAAGCACAAACTGCACCACCAAGAGAGAGTAAGCGAAGAAAGAGCGCATAGCTGTTGAGAAAGCAGGCTGCTGAAGATTTGAAGAGAGAAAGGCCTGGCATTTATACATTTGCTGCCAGCCTCTGAATCCATAAAGAGTTCTGCTTCTCTTCGGCTCATCGACAAGCTGCAATTCCTTTGTTTGAATCGCGAAACAAAATCCCAGGCCAAAATAGATCGGCCTGCGCGCATTTGACTCTTTGGATCACCTGCGGCCCATTCATTGTAGTGGGTTTCCGTCAATGAATTTGGAATGAATGACTAGGACGTAACGAAGCTAGCACGGGAGTTACGCGATGCCGAATAACCTGTTTCGATAACATATCCATATCTCGCCCATATCGCTCGCTCTCGCAGTCACTTAAATGGCTGATTAGGGCGAGGTATCAAGTGTAGCCTTCGTAGACTCTGTTTAGACGGCCACACCTATGAATACTTTTCTTTGGGGACGAACGTTGTACTACTCCATTTGGTCAGGTTGGCGGTCTCTTCTTCGGACTCCGAAGCATACACAGGCAAAAATAGATCGAAAACAGGGCTACTGATCTGATTAATGATGAATTGGGAAGCCGAATAACATGTGTAACTGTGTATCTAGAGGCGTTGAGGATATAGAGCTAGCAGCTGAGTGAATGACCAGCGCAAGAGAAACTAAACAACCAACCTACGTTACCACGCGATTCCAGCTGAAGACCGCCAAGGCCGTTCTTCTGTGGGCATTTCCCTTAACCCCAAGTCGCCGCTTAGGCCTCAAAAAAAGAAAAAAGAGGCCCAAAACCTTGTTTCCTACTTCTGGAATATTTTTAGAGTTTTGCTCGTGAATTCAAATCGGGGTAACACGTTTCGGTTAAATGCGTGTAGAAAGGCAAATAGAGCGAATGAGGCCCTATTCATCATGTGAAACACATCCGTAACTGTCATCTTTATGGTCTCAGTCAATTTGACAATCTTCTCTTCGGATCCCAAAGAAGTCCTGACGGAATTCGGACCAGAGACTATAGAGGGCTAGTAACAACGGACTGGGAGGTTATGTGGGCTGGGTATGATACTCATTCGGATGCTACTGCACCCCCACTTCTCGACGCGTCGAAGAGGTTGAACCAACAGTTAAAGGAACAACTAGAAAAAAAAGAGGGACGTCATGCAAGTCCTAGGGTCCCTTTTTGGGTGGAACTAAACCCAACCAGAACATCATTCATCCTGCTTGAAACAAAGTTTTGGTTTAAGGCATTTGAGGAAGGAAAGCGAAATACAGCAATAAGCAGAGTATGGGACTCCGATTCATCTGCGCGAGGATTTATCCTCAATAAATCCAATTTACCTGATTCGTGTTATTGAACAAATCACCCACAAAATCAACGCACCCGCCACGGGGGGAATGTCGGAGTTCTTGGTCTGGCAGGCCCCCTCCATATTAAGCCTTCTTCCCTCCAACTCTTTTGGCCTCGAAGTACAACCAAACGCGCCCTCGAGGTGTGCTTACAACACCCTCTACCGTTCTAATTCAACCCACCATACACGCTCGTCACCCTTGCGGCCTTGCTATAACATCGGTAAGAAACAGAACGCGAGGTGCATCACTGTCAAGGTAGTACGTCCCATTATTAAATATCCAGCGATACAAAGCAAGATAGACACACATAAATCGAACGAGTGTACCAATCGCTGGTGGCGGATAGGCAGTATCACGGAATTATCTAGGTAACACAATAATAATTCGCATGTATCTCGACTCGGCACGCTAAACACTCAGGCACTGGCAACAATACCTTAGACGGTTCAATCGGTGGAGGAAGGGCTTCAATCCATAAAAGGTTGTTTTCCAGAGTAGCAATCTCCCATTCAGCAATACAGATCACATGCGTCCACTTGACCTTGACTTTCTGAATCAGCCGAGGTTCTTCCATCATGTTGCGGGTTTCTCACTGGATGAATATCAGTGGACTAACGAGAACGAGGTGCGATTCGAATAGCCTGTTTTGGAGACATCTCCTATCTGTATTGTTCTTTATCGCAGTTATTTGGGTGCCATTATGTTTCCATAGTTGTTGACTGCAGAATGTTTAGGGCTCGTACAGCGAATGTCTGACCTCCGTAGACCGTGCACAGACCTTTGCTCCCCCATAGAATGCTCCGCTTAAATGACGAACGTTATGATCATCTATCGGTGTTAGGCCATCTGCCGAACCGGTAACCATTTCTTCATATTCCAATGTAAATTCACAGGCGAAAATAGATAGACCAGGTACTATAAAAGGTTAGCGAGGTGATTGGTGATGGATCGTGAGCTGCAGAATAAGAATACGTGCACCTCTTCCGTTGCTCATATTCGCAAAAAAAAAAAAAAAAGCTTGTGAATCGGCGAATTGCGTCACCCTACATGATACATGTTTCTCTTGAAGGGCGATTCTGGTTCACGTGTCTTCGACCCAATCCCTACCAAATCTGCCTTCCATGTGCATGTTATACTCTCCCTGGTGTTTTCATCCAAACAACATAATCACCCATAAGCATTATCGTTTGATACACGGAACAGAATGAGGGTACTAAATGTTCCCATTTAAATAGGTCTTGCATCTCGGCTGTGTAGATATCATGATGCTGGCATCGGTGGATGGGAATCTGGTCTATTTAGTGGATTCGCACTTCACGCATACCAGCGGGACGCGGTCCGAGAGTCATCCGAGTAGGAGGCTTGGGCTTTCCTGATTTGCCAATTGTTCTGGGCTTACATGGCCTTCGACTCTAGTTCTATAAATGGCCCTGTGTCGTCGACGAACGTTTCGCTCTTTCAGTCTTCGGATATCCCGCACGCACGTGACATAAGTTGAGAATTTAGAAAGAGAGAGAGAAGCTCTGACCGGTTTTACGTGACCTCTGGGTTCGTGGGCCGCTCTCCAATGAAATTTGCACTCTTCCATTCAGTATTTAAGGTTGCTATCAAATCGATAGTCTTCGCTTCGAATTCCGAAGCAGAGTCAGCGATGTGACAAACCGCGAACCGGGCAAGGCCGAAGAAGCCATATCTCGTCAATGGTTCTCACCATCATAGTTATAATGTATCTCTCATAAATAAGCGCCGTGTCCGACAATGTTTGCCCGCATCTAGATCGGCACCGTTCAATAGATTCTAATTCACCCGCAACCGGACCTGGACACTCAGGTTCAGCAGTGTTTGGCACAACATTCGGCTAGGCCCACATGTAGTTTATAAAGTACACCACAATCCATTTAATATCTTACTACGAAACCAAGAGTGGAAAAGGCTTTATTCTTGGGAATAGATATATGAACAAGAAAATGGACACCTAGGGTGTCATGAATTGACTCATACCATCCCCATTTGCAGGGTTTTCGTCTTCATATTCGTTTGATAAAATCGTCGTCGATACGGCAACACTGGATCCAAACAACGCCGCCGCCGCCGCCGCATGCATTGCTATGTCTTCCTCCATGTCAGCGGCATCAGTGGTCTCAGTGGCAGTAATTGTAGTAGCCGTGACGACACCTGCATCAATCGCGTCCATGTCCATAGTTTGCTCTTGCTCTTGTTCGTGGTTGTCGTCGTCCAATTGTTCTTCCGGAGCTTCGTTTTCTGCGAAAACATCACTTGAGAACAAGAGAGCAAAAGTAAGAAAGCGAAGACTAACCTTTGTTCGAGTTGCCGAGGGATGAGATGTCGTCTGGAATAAGACCCTCAATCTCGCCATAATCTTCATCTCCCTCTTCACCCGCAGGAATAGTAGACTCATACTGATCAACTGCCATCCCATCTTCGTCACCTTCCGTCCTCGGCGCATCTTCCTTTCCCATCGTTTCGTCTTCCACAGGATGGGCCTCTCTCTCTGCCTCTGCCCTGTGCTGCACTTCTTCATCCAGTTCCCCATCCGCATCTTCGTCGCCCAACACTACCTCCTTCTTTTTCATGGCAACAAAAATAGCTTTAGACAGGGGTGGCACGTCGATCCCGTCAAAAACCATTTTGGGATGGTCGTCAGAACGGGGATGCGTTTTTCCCGTGCTCCGGGAAGATTTTCTGTGGGCCTTTCCTACAGCCTTGGCTGTCGTGGATATTTTCCTACCACGGGTGCGTGCACGTTTTGTAGTTGAGTTTTTGCGGCCACGTTTCATTTGTTCCTGTTCGTCCTCCTCGACCGGCCCATTGGCACGGACAGTTCTCTTTCCCATGGACACGACACGCCTCTTTTTAGCCGGGCTTCCGTCTTCGCCCTCCTTCGCTGATACCCTCGAAGCGGGTGCTAACGCCCTCCTAAAAAAGGTCGGGGACGAGAGACCAATTCCTTTCCCCTCTCCATCCGCATCTTCTTCAGGTGTCTTGGAAGATACTGGCTCACCAAGCCGGACACGACGACGGGCGCTCGTGACACCCGAGCCTGGGCCTGCACCAGTCGCTGACCGTCTTTTCCTCCTGCCAGCACGACTAACTAAGGCAGAGAGAGATGATCCCTCGCCTGAAGCGAGTCCGCGTCGTCGCACAGGGCCGGGATCAGACAACCGCCCACGCCGATCAGCCTTGAACCGAGTGTTGTAGTCGCTCACAATGCTAATGTGGTACTGCTTGGGTGGACTGGGCTGCTCCGCGCGTTCGCGGGCAGGTGTGACTTCATTCACAGACTCGGATAGGGCTGCATTGGATTCTCTCGTTCTCTTCCTCGATGAACGCGCGCCCAGCGAGGAGGATTCTCCTGGGGCAGACACGTTGTGGAGTGCTTTGGGAACTGATGAGGCAGATATTAGAAAGACTCAGTATAGGGTCTAGGTCAGCGGTGTGCTCACGTCCGACTTTGGACACAGTCTCAAGGAATTCAGTCATAACTAAGCGAGTTGTATTGTGTAGCTTGAGGCCAAGATCGCGACACAAGCTGCGCATGGTCCCGGCCTTGAGTTGGTCCCATGGCAAGCGGGATGCGGCGTCCTTTGCCATTGTGGATGGTCGCTGTAGTTGAAAAGAGTCCGTGTTCTCACGCTCGTGGCGTCAGATTGTCCGCAGAAACATAAGCAACTGGCCCATCGATGGTCTACATGTCCGTGTCTCATCCCAGCACCGCTCCAGCTCCCTCCAGAATCCATCCTCGTCCCGAAGCCTCACTCCTCTCGTCTGTCCCCTGCACGGCCGCACTCCCCGCACGATGTCAATTAATATTGCTTCGTCGTTCCTTCGGTGAGGGAAAGGCAGTTCCCCCGTCACGACCTCAAGACACACCGCACCAAATGCGTACGCATCGCTGTACGTCGACAATGGTGGACTTTCTCCCTCGTCCTCCACCAAAGCGAAAATGAGCTCAGGTGCCATCCACCGCATGGATCCAGCAAAGGTCGACCCAACTCTTTTGTCCATTACACCCTCCATTACCTTGGATAGACCGAAATCGCTGATAATGGCGCAGCCATACTCGTCAATGAGGATGTTGCCCTGTTGGGGTTCAACCAGGGCGTACGTCCGACACTAAACAACCCACCCCTTTCAGATCCCCGTGAACCACCACGGGCTGGCAAGAATGCAGATACGCCATCCCTGATGCCACTTGAACTAACTTAGAAGCCATTAAATGCAGCCAAATAATCATGGAGTCCAACCCACCAATTTTATTTTGTCTACAGCGTGCTTTGTGATATACTCCGTGATCGTTCCATTCTCGCACCATTGAGACACCATGCCTATACTATGTGATGTCTGTAACAGGCCATACAATTGATTAACATGTCGATGGCAAAGCCGATGCCATGCAAGACACTCTGCTTGTAGATGCTGTTCACGAAATAGGTGATGTATAATGGTGCAGACAATGCCAGACGAACCTTTATGAGCTGCTTCTGAGGTTCCTTGAATACAACGTTGCGCAAAAACTTGACAGCAACCTTGGACAAGCTTCAGCATCAATTTTAATATTTGACATCAACCGCACCTTTTTTTCCCGTCGTTCAACTTGGTCTTTCCAGAACCCTTTCCAGACGTCTGAAAATGAACCAAACCCAACTGGACAGTCTCCAATAAGTTCAATCTCGTCTGTTAAGTCAATCAGGGCAAAGGAACCCTTGATCACCAATGTCTTTGTAACACACTGTTGCAAGAACTTTTGGCGACACCGCTGCTTGAGTCTGCTGTAATCCTGATGTTCCTGGATCCAACGAAACTCGTCATAAGAAGACAGGGTCAGTGTCGTTGCACGGAGCGAGTTGAAGTAGAGTTGTTCTGGATACGAGTTGAGTACCATGGCGTTTCTCAAGTGAACGTCAGTGGAATATTCGGTGCCCACCGAAACCGTGATAACTTCTTCATTCTTGGTATCCAACCTATCACTGCCTAAGAGATACAGTGCAATCGTGGGGAGGAAAGGGAAAAAGAAATCACGGCAGTCTCTATTTCGTACGTTACAAGAGAACATATAGCCAAACAGCTAAGAGTTACTCACGGATTCTCCTGGTAACTCTCTGCCAAAGCTCCGTAGCAGGTATCCGGCAAGAGAAATTCTTGTTCATCAAGTGCAATACCGAAGCATATCTCAGCATCGCGCAAGGCCCAGCAATAAGCTTCCATCGTTTCATGAAAGTGTCTGAGCATTGTCACGGAGGTCCCTTCGTGTTCTGCGCCTGACTTCACGTGTGAAATGCCATCCGAGGTTAGAAACGCCAATATCTTCCTCAAAATGACCCGAAGGTGGAGCTGGCTAATAAGGGGGAGATACACAGAATAAATAATCCCACACTGCTGAGTCCGATCGTCCGCAAGCCGTCGTACGTGGCGAATTACGTCTTTGTACGCTCTCGAGTTTCTAAATCGGAGAAACGCAAAGTATCTACGAAGGACATCCACTGAAGTTCGTTCCACATGTAACTCCCTACAGTTGCTGTTGGAACGTAGTTGATGAAGGAGATACTCCAGTGTCTCTTCCACTTGGTATTCTAAATGAGTGAACGCCTCTTCCGCAGCACCGAGCACAGCTTCTGTAGCTGGGTCAATCCCGTGAGCAAAGTCACGAAATACGGAGCGATGATCATGGATAGGCGCTTCCTGGACTTCCGACAGCATGTTGTCATACACATTATACACGTGTACTATTGGACTCTTCGAGGGACCGCCACTGTATGGAAAAGGAATGCATATTTGTGCACGGCAAGAAACGCGGAACAGCCTACGTGTCAAATAAGCGGAGCTTCCAATAAAACTGAGGAAAGTAATAAGGAACAGTCAGGTCATCAGAGGACATCTGCATTGCCAGTGCAACGGTAGACAGAGTTGGGGGGACTGGCCCACGTGAGGGCGTAGCGTGCATTTATAGAATCCTGTGCCACGTTTGATTTGATGATGTCATACCATGACATAACCGTGTGCTGGCCTGATGCAAGTCCGGAACTTGCCTGGGCGCCGCGCCTGGGTTTCTAGTACGCCTACATGCTGTTCCCTAGGTTAAATTGAAGACACTATACGCCTCGTCATTCTACGGCTTTTTGGTACAGCATAATGGAAGGGTTGCCGATGATTTAGACGGGTCTGATGAAAATCAAGAACAAAGAACTGACCAAATAAAAGCCCCGCTTATATATCGTACCGGTACGGGCGTGCGCCATCGGGAACAAAAAGACTGAATTTGGGATTACCAGCAATATCGTGCGCCCGTCAATTTCAACTACTAAAGCACTGTTTGCTAGCTCGTCGTCCGAGGCTCAAAACTTAAATGGGTCACGGAAGAACATTATTGGTAAACGGTGGTCTCGATGATGACTTTTCTCTCCCAAACGCGACGAATCAACTCCGTCTCCTATCTGTTTAACTCTCGCAAGACATTGGACATCAAAACAGATATATTTCAGATTTCGACTCGCATATACTTATTCAGACACGATACATTCCCTTTATGTCAATACGTACACCTGCCGTCGTTCAGTTGGAATAGAGCGACCAGTAGTAGTAGCTCGCGGTGGGATCAACTTCAATCTGGACAAATATTCCATCATTTCAACAACAGATGTAGA
>JNHY02000166.1:0-30363 GCA_001691755.2 Amanita polypyramis BW_CC | reverse complement strand
ACCACCCGCTAAGCCTGTAATGGTCATGTATCATGCAACCAAAGCATATTGAAAAGAAAAATATTACAGTAAGACATGCTAACCCTAACATTACACATGCAACTGGTACACTACTCTAACACGCGGTATCAAAAGCATTAAATACAGACGAGCAAGATTACATCAATAGAAGAGGGAAGAAGAAGAAAAAAAAGTAAGAAAACAAAAAACTATGCAGGAGATCACGTACAATGCCTATGATATACCGTATCACTACCACCAGTCCTGTGTCATTTGATCATAGCTCCAATTGCAACGAGACTCGTACACGCGTACGCGCAAGCCTTGGGTCCTAAACTGAGAAACGGCCTGCTCAACATCACCAAAGAATGACTTGGCCCCTCGTTTCCTAAAGAACACCATACCAATCTCACAACTTGCCAGCCTTGCTGTCCGACGATGATCCGAGTCTCTTTCGTCATGCTTCCCCCACCACCTGCGTTTCACAAAGTCACGAATGGACCCGGGCAAAGATGGGGTAGCAGGCCGCAGGTCATAAGTGTTCGCCATCTCGAGCTTGAGGAACTCCAGCTTGGGAAGAGCTACCTGTCCACCCGACTCCTCCTCGCAAAGTGCTGGATCATACGTCAAAGATTGAAGAATCATTTCCACGCCAGAGCCATTCTCAATATAGAATACTGAGAGATTTTTCAGGGAAATCGCGTGGGGCAATATGCCGATAAAGTCTTCGATGAGGGTTGACATGTCTTGCAATGAGACAGTAAGGGTTGACAGGTTCTTGAACCACTGGAATGAAGGAACGAGAGGATCGCGCCACTGGAACTTTCGGGCTCGCTCGTTCCTTGTCCACGGTTTCGCCGATATTTGCAAGGTATCCAGGGCAGGCATGTCCAGATGCTCAAAGGAGAACAACCCACCTGAACGGCCGATATTGATGCCCAGTTTTCTCAGGTGAGGTATAACTGTCGGGTGGGAAATGGTGGATGGAGACTGCAGTGTAAAGGTTGAGGTGTTGTGCGAAAAACTGCTGAATGTGACGAGACACTCCTGAAGTTTGGGGCAAGAATGCAGGAGATCGTCCCATGTTTCGACGGAGATGTTGTCCATGCAGAGGTGTGTCAGCTGGGCCCAGGGGATCATGAAATAATACGAGTTAAATGGCGGCTCAAGCAGGGCGTCTGCCCCGTCTGCGGAGCCGAATCCCAGCCGAAGTTTTCGTAGTCGGGATGCAAGAGTAAATGTCCTGATAGTGTTGTACCGGACGGTAGACGAATACGTCCAAGTGAGATGTAACGATTCCAACTGGTCTATGGACGAAGCCGGCAGATTGACAAATGGGCCGAGTACATCGGCACCCGCATAGTTGCCAGCATAGGTAGGGGTGACTTGCAACCTGAGGAACCGGAGACGGTCTGCGTAGGTTGTGAGAATGTTGCCCATGCCATGACACAAGATTTGGATCTCAAAATGGAGGGAAAGTGTGTGGCCTCGTGCGTTATCGGTGTAGAGTTTGGCGAGCTTTCGAGAGTTTCCGGATACCCGCGGCCGTGCGTCGTCGAGGCCGAAAAGCTCGTATTTGGTCATCTTCTTTGAGTTCATGGAGAGATGGAGAGAGCGCCAGAGCTGCGGCAGATGGAAGGCGACGGTCCGCCACCAGGAGCATACGTGCGATATTCTGAGTGGGGTGAGGAGACGGTCGGCTTCGTGTGTCGAGGGCAGACATTCCAAGAATATGTCTTCGAGAATCTCCTGGGGACAGCGTTCGATTGGAGAGGAGGTTGTCGTCGAATTCTCCATTGTGCTACTTCAAGTTTTATATATATAGGGGTTACTTTTCGGCAGCGCGGATGTTTTTTTGTTTTTTGTTTTTTGTTTTTTGTTTTGTTTGTTTTCCAAGTCACTAAGTCACTGTGCCAGTAAGAGGGGTAAGAGAGGATACATGAGATACACACAAGCTACCAGCCCTGGTTAGATTGGGGGGGGTCGCTCACCAGTGGATCGGTCAAAGCAAAGCGGACGGTGGTGCACTGGTGGTGGTGTGACGTATTAGCTATGGGTGGGCCTGCTGTGTACCATGAGGCAGGGGCGTGTGTTGGGGGTTTTTTTCTTTTTCTTTTGTGATCAGAACGACATGGATCTGTATCTGAAGGTGGTGTTGGCAGCTAGAGCAGCGCAGCGTCCTGCGGTCCTGCAGCTGAGCTCGAGGAGGAGTTGCCGCTTTGACTGACTGAGTTTAAAATCCGACGTCGACTCGCTCTCCTCGTATTCTAATGACTACTTATCCCTGTGCGACACCGCCAACTGTAAGCTACCAGTCAAGTGCTCGAGTCTGGCACTACATCGGCACATCGGGCCGATAGCCGGCGCGTCTTCCCTTGCCCGTGACATCGCACCACCGCAACTCTCCTTACGATTAGCTCTTGTCTCCGTTTGCTGCGCCTTCACACCGTGAATCAGCCCCGTCACAACCGTTCCTGTCTTGTCACAAGAATATGACAGATCGAGTTAATCCGAAAGGGAAAATCCGTCACTGCGTTATCAGTTCGTCCCTTTCGGCCGAACCGTCTGCTCCGTTAACAAATCTCCCTCGCTCAGCAGCATCGCAAACCGTGGCCGAGCCCAATGCTGGCAGACTCGAGTAAGTGCAAGGTCGTGGGACGGACAGCTATTCTGGCTGAAATTCTTCTTTGGTAAGGTTCTTCCAAGGCGCTAAACACGTTCTAGAATGGTTTCTGATTTGTTAGTCTAACTGACCCTGGCTTTCGCGCGGACCCCAACAAGCCAAACTTCCTTACCAGCTACGCCGAGTGTCACCACCCTAGCACCTATATACCTACCCCGGCGCTGAAGCCCATGGGGTTCAACTCTCCCACTACCTGAGTAAAAGAAGGCATCTGCGAACTCGCTGGGCAAGCTGGTGGTGGTCTTTCATTGCCCCGAAAGTTTCAAAAACATCAGTCCCGAGGGGGTAAAGCTATCCCTCTGACACGTTTCTTGTTGAAATTCTCCGCAAAGCTTTTCGACACCTGAGGCCCGACGTCTTGAAACGCCGAGGAAATTGTACACGCTGGTTGCTGTGTGTGTGGGAGATCCTGAAAGAGATTATCTTGGCAACGATAGGCCAGACTCGTCTCGTCGGCCGCAGGATGCGTTTTACGATATTCAACGTTTCCGGTCTAGCGGTATGAAAGGCGGCCTCCAAGCACGACAATTTTGAACAGCTCAGATATGGAGAACTCGAAAGAACTGCGGCGTGTCGTCCGTCCGGCAGCCCGCCAAACGGATGGTTCAGCCGAGGCGAGGGTACCTTTCTAGAGCTGTCAAGACCGAAGTGCGTCTCCGCCCTAACTTATCGTACCAAGACTCTCCCAGGGTTGCGCACCCCGTTGGCCAGGCAAGAAAAAAAAAAACCCCACGTCAGTCAATCACGTCTTCCACTATACTAGACGAGACATTCTGTGTGGTTCAACGTTCTGTCGGGCTACATCTCCAAAAACCCAGATTTCCGGATTAGACCTCGATCGGTCCTATCATGGTACCCTGGTACAGTGTTGTCGTTCAGGTGGATCCTTGTTATGTCACTATTAATTAAATTAATGATTCATTTCGGGTTCGTAGGTGTTCTGTGCTAGGGTGAATGGTTATTCCGCGTGCGTATACATGATCGACTTTAATGCGGACAAGCACTTATTATAGATATAGATTTGAGGTTTGCGTTTACGTTGGGTCCCTGCGTTCTTGACCCGAGAAGTGCAGACGTGTGTCAAGAGTTAAGGGTTTGTGTGAGCGAGTGTGTGTGTGTGTATAATTATAGGTGTAACTTGAGGATTGGTTGCGTCGCTTACGCTCAGTGGGCGCATAGGGTGAACCAGGTCGGATAGTTCCAACCGACGATGGCCTTTCGAGGAACATGTTAAAAGAGTAGGAATATACCGTGTAATTGTCGGTGACCAGCGGACTCTGGCGGTGTCACTGAGAATGTGTACTGGTCCGTTGATTCACTACTACAAAGTCGAGGCCTCGGACTTGGAGGCTGGAGCCTCAGGCTGAGGCACTACTAAGGCACAAAGACCTCAAGCCCTGAATTGCCACGATCTCAGGCCAGCACTCACACTCTCATCAGTCGAACACCACCAGATCCCATTCGACTAAACGGCCAACACAAGCGGGCCAGATTTGGAAAGCATACTACTTGCGCTACAAGTTCAGATGGACCATCCAGTCCAACTTAGTCGACGCGAAATTGGACTTGCTGCCTCGATCATACCGTGACTCAGGCTAGTAATAATAAATAATAACAATAATAACAATATATCTTTGGATTCAGCACGCAGCTTCAATGGACACGACGCGAGTACCGGTATCCGTCCAATCGCTAACGATATGAATGCGAATCATCGGCTACCGAAATCCAAAGTAAAACGGCGGTGTATACTATAATGATACTGGTGTCTGTAGGCATGAGCCAGACTAATTGGACTAGTCACCTAACCATTACCTTTTTTTTCCTCTCAAGGCAAGGCAAGGCAAGGCACGCTACTCATCTACGCTCTCTACCCTTAGCTAGGCACTGTGGACCTGGCATGCGCACGTGTCGCTGGGTGGTTCTGATTGGAGCCAGATTCTTCTAATCGAGTATGGCAGGGACACTCCAACACCTGGCGCACCAGCTCGAGCCGGACTCTAGTCACCCGGCGGCGAAAAGAAAAAAGAAAAAAGAAAAAAAAAAAAGTCTCCTCCTTGGTTCAACTCGAAACTGCTGTACGATTTCCGAGATACAGGCACACGTCTATCCTTCCCGCTCTCTCTTTCCCGCTCTCTCTTTCTCCCTCTCTTTCACTGTTTGCCTCTCGGGATCCACCAGCCGTGCAACCGAACGCTGAGCCTGGAAATGCTTATTATTATTATTTTGGACATTGCTAAAACTTGTTTCAAACGAACGAACGTAATTTTACTCAAGCGACACAGTTAGACGCTAGCAGTGCAGGGAAATCATTATCAACTCGACGCATTATCTCCCATCTGGAACACCGAAGTGCGCCAGCCAAGTCCAAAGGCCCCACTATCCGATCAGACCTTCCATATGCCTCCCGGTATAGGCATGGTGGTGCCCACCATTACTCCATCAGCGCACAGAAGATCAGCCTCAGGTTAGCCCGCGGATTACCTCCTCCTTCACAAGTTACAAGCGCAAGCGATGAGCTCGTATCAAACAAGCCACGGTCATTCCGGGCACCTATTATGTCTCACTTCTCTCACTTCTCCCACCAAGGTATTCATTCACCGCTGCGCAACGTGCGACTCATACCGATGATCTACTTACTATAACGTACACCAATCTCGGTGAAGGACGTGTTTCACACACACGCGCTACCCTGGCACTAAGTACGACTACAATTAGTGTGAAGCGTGGCGGTATGCAGACCACGAACCCTATCTATCTATCTGGAAACAGAATGTCTCCGATCTACGATCAGCCATCGGCCATTGGGTCTAGGAGCCAGAGCGAAAAAGAAAGAAAAAGGATGGTCTCACGAACACTGCGGAGCTCCTTGCTTCGATCGTGATCAGGGCAAGTAAAGTAAATTGGTCATGGAGGGGAGTTCCGAGTCCTACCCATATCTCTGACGGCGACGACGACGGCCTCGAGATACAGTATATCTTTTTTTGTATCGCTCTTTTTTTCTTTTTTTTTTTTTCCTTTCACCTTTCAACCTATTTGCTTGGCTGATTTGTACGCTGGGTGAATACCTCAAGGTGTGCGCGCGGTTTCGTCCGAACCGAAGGAGTAAGCCAATCTGGACTGTTTCAATCTAACGACTTGCTCCTGCTCCGATCAGTCAAACACATGGCCATGGCTTCGGCCTATCGTCAACAACAACAACAACAAGGACGAGGAAGGGACAAGACGGGCAAGCCAGGAAGCAAAAGGGGGGTCCTATACCAGATACACAAGATTCTGATGCGCCGATGCTTCCCTCCGCAAGCCGTGATCTCACGGTAGATAAGAGCAACCAGAACGCAAAACTCATTACGTCCTCGCACGCACTATAACCTAGGTACACCAGCCCTTGTACGTCCTTTTTTTTTTTTTTTGCAAGCTGTTGGCTGCCACAGCCAAGACGCGTTTTTTTTTTTTTTCTTTTCTTATTTTTTCTTTCTTTGAAGATCCCATTCAAAAAAAAAAAAAGGGGGCTGCATTGACACGCCGCCGTTAATTTACACCCAAATCTTTTTTTTTTTTTTTCTTTTTTCCCGACCGAAACACCTTTTATTGGCAAACCAACCAGCCAACCAGTCGAACGAGCCAGAACGCGGGAACGCGATGATGCCAAATCGGCGCCGGAACATGGTCTTTTTTTTAAAAAATCATGTCTCCGATAAGTAATTTAACACAGAGAGAAGGAGGGAGGGAGGAGACAAAGAGACCCACAGAAGATGAGGGAGAAGAAAGAATCACGGCGAGAGAGAGAGAGAGAGAGAGAAAGAGAGAGACAGTTTGACGGTTAATAGAAGGTGCTTATGACTTGAACTATAGACATTTATTCTATTCCTAATAAACTCATCCGCTTAGAAGGCCGCGCTAACCTGAGGTAAAGTACCTGCAGCAAATGCTCGAAGAAGGAAAGATGAGCCAAGAGAGAGAGAAGACATCGGGGGCTTACGAGATACGGGCGACAATATGGATGAAGTGCACGCGCAAACGCTGTCATCTGCCAACGGGGAACTCGCTCTCCAATCATATTACGGGAAGCCATGCACTTCTCGCCTAGGTTCCACACGTGTACCCGTCTTGTCAATCCTTGTTCCTCGTGTTGAAACCCCCAGACTTGTCTTGGAGTCCCCCTATAAGCGTAACGTGCGCTATACCGTCCAATAAAATGCAGGAATAGTGTTGGATAGTATATTGTCCCTGTATCAAGAAGTACGTGTACCCATCTATGATGTGGCAGCCAGGAAACTAGACAACGACCGTAATCCTCAATGCATGTAATACTTGTAATACAACAAAAACCGCAGAGCATGAAAGAAGAAAGATATCTAAAGTACTTACGATGCTTTACCGCATCTGCAAGTCGATCGGGTACAATGCTTGCACCTGCGAGGGAACGTTGTCGCCCCCGACGGCGCCACCAGTGCCGGTGATACCATTTAAAATGTGGAGACCATTGTTGGTTTCCGCTGGCGCGTGAAGTACAGGATTTTGGCCATTCATTATAGTCTGACCACTCCCTCTATTCCCGTACTGGACGTCAGTGTTGTTCATCTCAACCCAGGCATGGTCTAACGGGAGTGGCATAGAATTGACATCCATATGTGTCGGAGACTTGATATCCGGGTGCAATGTCTCAAAACCGTTGTTCCCACCGTTATGCCTGCTATAGTGCAGCATAGATGGCGTCCCTACAGTAGGCGACGCAGTCATATCACCGGGAGTCCTGTAGGCGAGAGTGGTCGGGGAGCTACAAGGTACAGTCAATAGCGTGGTCGCGGGACATTTCCCAGACATACCTAGAGGCGGAACTGCGAAGTCGACCGTCATCTCTAGCCATGTGCTGCGACATCCCTTGCAGATAGGCACTCTGAAGGTGTATCATTGACGGATTACCACTCGAATGGTGACCTTGCATGCTCGTACTCGATGACG
Source organism: Amanita polypyramis BW_CC (assembly GCA_001691755.2). Classification (NCBI taxonomy): domain Eukaryota; kingdom Fungi; phylum Basidiomycota; class Agaricomycetes; order Agaricales; family Amanitaceae; genus Amanita; species Amanita polypyramis. Next base: position 22,715 of record JNHY02000166.1, on the reverse strand, counting down.
TGCTTGGACTCCTATTTTCCTCATAAGCGAAAGCGGAAAATTTATCGTCCATCGATATTCCGGTAGGCGTTTGTGCGTGGATTCCTTGATATGAAATGGGTATCTGTGAAGCGGTGTGTATTGTGGCCGGATCTTGGCTAGGTGGAATCTGGAAACTAACATCAGGCTGGAAGCCGTCTAGTCGGTAATGATTATTCGACGTGTCCAGTTTGAGGTTAGGTGGACGAGGCCGAGTGCCACGATGCTCCCCCATGGACAACGGGTCCCGTCCAGACGCCATAGACGATGGCGTGAGGGTCAGCCGTTTGTCGTGCTCTCTCAGCGCATTCATCATAGCCTGTGGCAAGTCAACTGCTTCAGCGGTACGACTGCCCTCGAGACTATTACTGTTTGAGCCAGCTTGACTTCGCGGCGCAAAACTGCGCATGTCCTCAGCAGGAGCAGTCGCCTTATTTTTGGGTTTATTGGGCCCCCGGACTCTACCTTCTTTAGCATATTCACAGACTAAGCCTCTGTTCTGACAACGCTTGCATGATGGGTGCTCGCCGCTACACTAAAATGAAGAGGAAAAAATCATGCCATTGTTTGAGTGAGCCTGACTCAGATCGACGATCACACACATACTTTTGCTTTTCTTGTGCGACATTTCTCGCACGCCTGAGCAGTGCGTAGACGGGGATGCTCCGGCGTTCGGTAGAAAATCCCCGTGGTTGGATCTAGGGAGCCGGCCAAAGTCATGCGTGGACCTCCATTCTGCGAGCCACCGGGTACGGTGGTGGGTATGGGGGGTGTGTATGGCGAGGAGGTAGGGTAGGAATTTGATTGGAGGGACATGCTTGCCTGCAATCCCAGTGCCTGGTCGTATGTCGCCCAGTCCTGTGGCGCGGCGGCGAAGTGGTGCGACTGTTGCATTTCAGATGAGGGAAACAAGCTCGCAGATGTATGCGCATGCGGCTGTACCATAAAGTGATGGTCGCCAATGTCTGCAACGGTGTCAGCGATTCCCAGGACAAGCTAAAGAATAACAACAGGGTGGGTGGAGAAATGTACCTTGGCGAGAGCCTGGATGAGGATAATCATCAGATGGATAGGGGGTAGGAGCGTATGTTCGGTGCAGCTGCCTCAAAGAGCGATACTGGGGAGAAGGCATGTCATCGAAGAGCAAAGGAGGAGCAGGGTGGTGATCGCCCGAGCCAAAAGACATTTTGAAGGAGGGAGTGAGGAGAGGCAGGATGGAATTCATAAAGAACTCGGGAAATTAAAGGGTGCGTGGGGCTTTGGCTTTGGCAGGGCGTCTGATGTAAGTGTATGTTCAGGTCGCGGCCTGCCGAACGCCCGGACGCTCAGGCTCTTACCGAGATCGATGGAAAGGAGAATATTCAGGTTAAACACGAGCTGCCGTGCCTCAGAAGACTCTTCTCGACCTGTTAGCGGTGGGCGTCGCCGCATTGAGAAGGAGGATCAGACCGACTTCTCGTTTCGGAGCGGCACATACCATCTTTGGCCCTCAGGCTGGCTTGCTCTGCAGAATATAATTCCACGTCCTCAAATCGTCGCGCCGGGCATAAAACGACCCCCGATTTAGCACTTTAGCTTTTGCTCCAGAAGACCGCAAACAATAATGCTGGAGTGACGCTATTAGGTCAGTCACATCTCTGGACTTGGTAATTATCCGTACCAACTCGGCGAACACGGCGTCCCGAAGCGTTCAGCGCATGTCAGACTCCACAGCCGAGCATGCTCAACTACACTGTGGATTTCCCAGAACGCTCGACGACGTCCTTGCCGTAAGCCGGGAAATATGTCATAAACCGGTACACACACACACACACACACACGCTCATTACACGCTTGTGGCGACGGTGATATTTTCAATTAGCCTTGCGGGTTATTGTCTCGCAGTATCTAGTTTATTATTGGGCGGGGTGCCATCTCTGCCCCTCAAGGCAAGCTTGGTATTCATTGGCATTCCATCAAACAATTAGAGAATGACCACTCCGGCCACGCAGACCGAACTGCAACGCGAGTTTTCGCCCCAGTAGAAGGCACACGTCGTGACCATCAATCAAATCACACTTCGCAACTTTCCACGCGACTTAACGCCGTCCAACGCTGTTCACGGCGTTGACATAACACGAGAAGACATACACCCATGTCCGTTCCCGTGATTACGGGAAGATTGGTAATTGCGAATCACAACATGCCCGCTAGATCTTGTCTAGGATTGAATATGAAATGGTAGAGCGTGACGTCCTTCAGTTAGACAACCATCGCGGCGTAGGTAAGTAGGTAGAACCCACCGTGAAATATTCGTTCGGGCGCCGAGGACCAGAGGAAGTCGCACACAAGTTCGATGTCAGGAAATAAACTTTTACTTTCACCTAAAAGAGAAAACAGTGATTGATTGAGCGTCTTTTTTTCAACTAGATCACCGTCAAGATTAGCACATCGAGTTGGTAAGTTTACGATCCCTTTGTATTTCAAATCGCACTAACTGTCCCGCATCGTGGCCTTTTATGTGCACAAGATCCGATCTTGCTCGAATCTCTGGGGCTAAATTCGAAACGATCAGTAAAAACCCATAGACAAGCTCAAACCAATTTTTTTAGTTTGTTGCCATCAGAAAAACGTGTGGTCTCGCGTTGACACCTGACTGGTATACTTCATTTTTCCTGCGTACCAATGACTTGCATGACACGTCTAGGACAGCAGACAGTAATAATACCAAGCACGCCACTTATACGTCGGCAGTATCGGTCCCAATTCATGATCGGCGAGGAACCCACCCTACCCGGTGGGCATCTTGATACCCGTTTAGGAGATTGCGAGATTCTAGATCGAGGTGTTTTTTTCTTCTTGCTACCTGTCCTGGTCTAATAACGACAGAGAACGTCATTACCGTGGAAGTGTCGCATTTGGGTTTTTTATTATTATTTATTTTAGCTTTAATTGTGGCTCACGCTGTTTCTAGCGCCAGTAGCTGGATGCGGGCCCATTAGAGCCTCTGTGGGCACCCGGGCTGGACTGGTATAGAATGGTGTGCGTCGTGTTAGGTGCAGTAGATGTTTCGGTCCCGACGAGATCGACGCTGTACGAGACTATACCCTCAATTGCAGAGGAATAGCGCACTTAAAGTACATAACGCCTGATATCGCGCCTTGCGTGGCGCAGAAGCTCAAAGAATACCGACAGTGTCGCTGCGTGCCATAAGAGGGCCTAATGGAGGCCATGCCGGACACCCGGTGTTCGGCGTCGGCCGAAACTCCGACGATTGTTTGTCACTAAGCGCATCTCCCTTGCCCATCTTCCGACAAAAAATCACGAAAAAAAAAGCGGAAAATGTCGTCCAACGTCCCCATCTCTGGCGCACACAACATCGCTGCCCCCACGCCCCAGAACACCCCTCTCACCCATGCACCTATCTCTTCTGGCCTCTCTAGACCCACTGTGCCCGATATCGCAGAGGACAACGAGGGCCAGGCGCAGGACGAGGGTGAGAACGAGCCATTTGATATTTCAGAGATAAAGGGCCAAATGTTCGGCTTGGTTCAAGGAAAGCTCGCTAATCTTGTGGGCAAGAGCTCTGGATACCTCGAGAGCCTCCCCATCGAGATCAAACTCAACATCGAGGCTCTCAAGGGTGTCCAATCCAAATACAACGAACTGCAAGTTCAATACAAACGCGAGTGTCTCGAGTTGGAAAAGAAGGTCTGTCTCCGTGGTTTTTTTAGGCTCTCGGCATCGCATCCCACGCCATCCATCCATCTCTCATCTCTTGTTTTTTTTTTTTTTTCTGTTAATCTTGTTCCGATTCTGACATATACCGATCTGTCGTAGTACTTGGGCTTACAAAGGCCATTGTATGAACGTCGACATGCGTTGATCACTGGCCAGGCCGTCGCCACATCGGAAGAGATCAAGGCCGGTGAGGAGTATTCCCTCAAGGACGATGATGAGTACACCCCGCTTCCCAAGGATACGACTCCCACTGCTACCGCTATCCCCGAATTTTGGCTGACTGCGCTGAGGAACCACATCGCTCTATCTGATATCATCACCAATCGGGATGAGGAGGCACTCAAGAGCCTTATCGACATTCGCCTTGTTTATCTCGAGAAGGAAACCGACCCACAGTTGGAGGGCAAGCCTGGCTACAAAATCCAATTCGTGTTCAAACAGAACGATTTCTTTGAGAATGAAATTTTGGAGAAGACGTATGTCTATCGCGACGAAGTGGGATACTCGGGCGATTTCATGTATGATCGCTCGATCGGTACTGAGATCAAGTGGAAGGAAGATAAAGACCTCACGAAGGAGTTCGAGATTAAGAAACAGAGGAATAAGAGTGAGTATATGCGCATTGTAAAGGATGCTCGTTGACGCGCATGGCTTGCAGCTACCAACCGCACACGGCTAGTTCGCAAGGCCAAGCCTGCCGAGTCGTTCTTCAACTTTTTCAACCCTCCTGAGCCCCCGTCGGATGAGGCGATCAATAGTGGCGATATTGACGAGGAGGACCTTGAAGAGATTGAGAACAAACTCGAGATTGATTACCAGATCGGGGAAGATTTCAAGGAGAAGGTTCGTATCTCACTCTCCAAAGGTGTATGTCGCGCTTACCTCTTGTTTAGATCATTCCTCGCGCAGTTGATTACTTTACGGGAAAAGCTCTTGAATACGAGATGGAGGATGAAGAGGATTACGAAGATATTGATGACGAGGATGATGATTTTGAAGATGAGGATGAGGTTTGTATGTCTGTTGTTCGTTTGTCAACTTCCATCTCATCTTAGTCCAGGAATCCGACGATGATGACAATGAGCCTGCTCCTCGACGGGGTCAACGACGCGGAGGACGCGGAGGAGCTGCAGGAGGCAACAATGTGAACCCAGAGGAATGTAAACAACAGTAATCGTTGCCGTGCCATTGTTCTACTCTACCCCTGTCAAACCCTCGGCGCCGGCCTTGTCTTTTTTCTTGTACTCTTGGGTGTATCACCGCTGCATAAAACCGTCACTCGACTTTTTCAGTTCGTATTGTCTGTACATTCCGACAAACTCAATTCTCATTCCACAATGCCCCTACTGCATTTGATTTAAATTTGACACACTACCTACCATTCTTGGGGGCTGTTATATCCTTGTTTGTTACCCAAAATCTGAGTACATCCGTGCTTGTGGGCCGTTTTTCCTTTTTTTTTTTAAAAAAAAGACGAACCCCAGTTCTATTCGTAGTTTTAGGTACTTTTATGTTAGAGTCACTCAGTGGCTGCGTACGGTACTGCGGTGTCTTGGACGGTTTGTATAAGTGATGAGTAAGTAGGGAACGAAAAATAGTAACTGTAGTAAGTAGAGTTCCTTCTGGAGTTGTAGAATATGGACTAGTTTCGTGCTTGGCACGCGTACAGGAACAGTATAGCCGTTATCATATGGATGTTGCGCCGTGTGCGTGTGTGTATGTGGCATGTGATTAGGCTATGACTTATGACGGAGCCATTGGTACCCCGCCACGAAGCGGGAACGACACCCTGGGATCTGGGATGATCGCAGGGTCGAATTCGCATACCTTTTTCCTAGTATGTATACGCCGTAGATATGATGTACCTGCATATATTACAACTTGTATCCACGCTCATGACGAGTGATAACCTGGGTAAAAAAAAAAAATTTAAAAAAAAAAAAAAAAAAAAACTAGGTTGTCAACGCGTACGGGGAATATCTTGTCGCCCGTCTGTCTGTTCATCCCGCGGAAGAGAAAATAATAATAATAATAGCTTACTTATCAGTCGTGGCAAAGATAATCATAATAATAATATAAAAAAAAGGGGGGTCTGGACAGGGTACGTTAGTACTTGGAGAGTAGAGATACGATGCGCACGCACACGCATGCGGGCCCCCACAGATAGCCTGATGGTCTAATCGATGATCGAATCGGTCGCAAGGGAGAGAGACACTAGTAACTAACCCCCCCCCCCCCCTTTTCTTTTGTGTGTACCTACCATACATACGTACGCAGCCCTATCTCTCGCTCTCTCTCTCTCTCTCTCTCTTTTTTTAAATTTTTTTATTCTTTCCCTGACAGCCCAGGAAACGACCGCTTGTCAGTTGAGCTGAGGTGTTCTACTGGCAGGGCATTTCTGTATAAGATAAGTAGTTAGTACCATCGTCCATTTGTTGAGATTCAATCGCGTCTTTAAAAGGGCTAGACAAGTCGTTGGCGTGCGTTGCTATGGGTCGGCCAGCAAGCAACATATCATGAGGCCACAACTCCGATATGGCTCTGGGTACCTAGTAATTGCCCGGATCGCGTACTACGGCGGTCATCGGCGTTGCCTCACCCTATGCAAACTCAAGTTTGCGTTATGATTGCGACTGAAACGAGGATACTGATACTATACCGTTTGTTAAAGTTGGCCGTCTTCTGCGTAGTCTACCCCGGTAGATATTTCTTGTGATCGCAATACAGTGTTTTCATGAGAAAACGTGGGCAGCCGAAAAATTCGGAATTAAAGCATGTCCACCTATTTGATACCTTGGGTGGACGTGTACAAGGACAAGGATTAATCAACCCAGGAATTAAACAGTCACTCGTCTAGCACTTGGCGTGGATGGGGCCGCAGGTATCCGGGACGTGCCTCTTCTTGATCAAACTGATCTTTAAAGCAGGAGGAGCCAATGTAGTGCAGTGCAGTGCAGCGTCGCGAGCACCAGCGGTCCCGACATTCCCATTGTCAAGCCAAAAACCACAATTCGATGGGCTCGAGATACTACGACATTACTTGCGCGTACGTACAAGCGGGGCTCTTACAATATTCGGTGCACGCATACATTTCATCCCCAAACGCCAGCCGCAGCGGGGGGCGGACTCGCCATTCCCGTTCCTGCCAAGCCTATACCCATCACAGGCGGTTTCGGACTCGCCGGTCCACTCGCAGGTGCGCTACCACCAGTTCCAGCACTAGCACCAGCACCAGCAGTGGTACCAACAGCACGGGGAACCTGAGACGCACCCTCAGTCTCTTTCCTCCATTCGATCTTTTCGACACGGACTTCGCCATCGATGAGTTGGTAGACGTAGGTGACGACGATGGGGCCTTGGATGTCGAGGAGTGCGAAGGAGGGTGTTGGGTCACTAACGGGAATAGATATAGGTGTTGGAATAGATAGAAAAGAGTTGGTATACATACGTTGGATATGCACCTGTCCATGCACCTGTTGCAGATCCTGGGTTGACGAAAAACCGGTGGTCGTATTCTACCGCTTGGAATCTAGTATTATATCACTATCAAAAAAAAAAAGAGCAAAGATTAAAACAAATAGATGAGGCCAAACATAAAAAAAAAAAAAAAAAAAAAAAAGTTGCTGGTGGTGCTGCCACTTACGCATGAGTCTGCCCGGAAATGAGAATGTCAACGTCCATTTGACGGGCGATACTGGCGAGAGAGTCTAAATCTCCATTCGGGACGGCTTGGTGTCCATGAATGATGCCTAACCGGATAGGACCGTGCGTAATAGTGATAGAGAGCGGGAAGGTGAGTGTCTAAAGAACAGCGTCAGTCAATGAAGATGGCAGTTCCCCCTCACCCACCCACCCACCTCGTCATAGTCCCCTCTGACAACATGCACATCAGGCGATACAGTCCTCAGATAATCATAGGTCTCCTTATCGCACACATTGCCTGTACACAATATTTGCTGGATTTTTCCTGGGACAAGGAGTTTTTTGAACTTGGCGGGGAGGTCGTGAGTCCTGTGGGGGATGTGGAGGTCGCCGATGGTCAGGACGAGGACCATGGCAAGCGTGGGAAACGTCTGTGATTGGCTACCGTCTATCTAGATCTGCACTGCCACCCGGACCGCGCCTTCCGCGCCGTCCTGGACTCCCTCAACCACCAGCTCGCCCTCCAGCCGCCGCTCTGCCTTGACCTGCACCCGCACCTCCCCGCCTGGCTGCACAGGTTTGCCCTTTTTACCTTTAGCAGCCGCAGGTGGCTTCACCGGTACCTCCAAAACACCCAGCAGCACGAGTTTATTCACAATCTGGTGCTTCACCTCTTCCTCTTCTTCTTCCTCTTCTTCCTCGTCTTCTCCATCCCCCTCGTCTTCGTCAATCTCCTTCCCGGGCTTCCTCTTTTCGATTTTTACGCTCTCCTCCACTTCCCACACCTCTATCACAACTTTTTTCCCTCCGTTCGGTTGGGATGGATAATCAGGCGGCAATGTCAGCACAAGGTCCAACACTCTCCGCGCAGGAAGAGGTGTTTCTTTCGGGATGAGCGAGACATAGGTCCCTCCAGCAGACTTGGTCAGCTCATCCACAAACGACCTATCAGGATCCGCACTTCCATTCTCTTCTCCTGTCACCCCACTCGGGAAAACCAATGCAATCGTCCGACTCGTCGCGGACACCTCTCGCAACTTGTTCTTCTTCTCCTCTTGCGATGGAGATTCCTCAAACGCGGCCAACAGGTCCTTCTCTCCCTCTGACTGTGCCAACCCGTTCACCAACAGTGCCTGGTACGCGCATCCTCTACTCAGGACCGTCGTGGGATCGCCCACGCCTCCGCCAACGACGTCTCCTCTCTTGAACGCCTCTTCCACGTCTTCTCTGAATCCACACGCGACTATTAGGTGTTCATCCAGCCCGGGGAGACTCGCTGTCCCGCCCACGTACACAATCTCGTCTATTGTTGTAGCGTCCGTTGGGGGTTCCGTCGACGCAAGGAGCGAAGCTACCGCCGACGATACAGACGTATAAAATGGTCTGGCAAGAAGGTCAAACCTAAGTCTGTTGATCGTCGTCGTAAAGTCTATCCCAGCTTTGAGCGATTCAATAGAAAGCGAAGCAGCAGTGGGGGACGCGGATATCGTTCGTTTGGTATGTTCCAGCGCAAGCAAAAGTTTTTGTGTTGACCGTCTATCCGAAGGGTCTTTTGGGTCCAAGGAAGTCTTGGTCTTCTTGGTGAATTCGGTGGAAAAGTGTTTAAGTAGTAGTTGATCAAGGGTGTGTCCGCCGATGGGGTGTGTGGTACTGGCGAGAGGAATGATGAGACCCGCGCGAAGAGCCAGGAGGGTGAGTGTGGTGGAGGAGTGGCCAACGTCGATGAGCACCTGTACGCGATCTTGGGGGAGCGGTTGAGTAGGCGACCAGGTCGGTGAGAGGGTGGTTAGGGCCGCTGCGCCTGCCTCATCTAGAAGCTGAAGGACAGGAACAGATGCATCCTTGGCTGCTTGAAGAAGCGCGGAGCGTTGACGAGGAGTGAAAAAGCCGGGAACGGTAATTACTACGCCAGTGAGCTGTTTCCCGAGAAAGTCTTCCGCAGATTGGGCAATCGAGCGGAGGAAGAGGGTCGTTGCTTCAAGAGGGGTGATGTACCGCGTCACAGTCACCGGCTCGGATGCAGGTGTAGCGAGCGCGGAGGGGTTGGGTGAGGCATGGCTCCCGGACGGATTGGACGTCACAGATGTGGGTAGCGGCGATGGTGCGGGCTGGAGCACCTCGAGCTTCCAAGCCGGTATAGTCGGGTCGTCAGGATGCTGGACGAGCGTATCATTCCACTGAGATGGTATGTCCTCGTATGCGATTCCCAGTAGATCGCGGAACCCTTGAATCGTATTCTTAGCATTCTTGACCAAATGCGGTTTTGCCTGGTTTCCAATATACTATACCCAGGATGGGAAAATATAATAACCTTTCGTCAGTACGGATAACCCAGACAACCCCCCCCCCCCAAAAAAAAAAAAAACAGGCGCACGCACGACTTCCTGGCCGATAAGTGCAATCGCACACGCAATCTGGCGCTCGCCGTCCTGGTTCGCGATGCACTCTGCAACGCTCTCTTTTGTAAATACGGCGATGGAGGCGTACGAGTTGCCTAGGTTGATGCCGACGACGGGCGGGAGAGCGCTCATCGTGGTCGGTGGATGGCAGATGCTAGAAAAAAGACGGGTCACGTGGCTCTCCGATAGATGGATTGATTAGATAATCGTATTCGGCGTACTGGCGAGCTCATCGTCAACGACAACGACAACGACTAGAACAACAACACAGACATGGCAGTCTGCACACACACACCCTCCATAGCCAACCTACCCCATCCAAAACTCTCGCAAGCCGTACACAGAGAAGAATGCACTCAATGCTTTGACAACCAAGACTTACCCCGCGGGATCGACCTCTGCTTGTCCTGCTTCAACGGCTCCTGTCCTGTCTTACACGCCCCCATCCACGTACACAAATTTGACCACCCCTACACGCTCAATATTCGACGTGTTCCTGTTTCTGGCGACGCCACAAGTGCGGGTGGAAGCCCAAGTTCAGGTGCAGCTATAGGTGCTGGAACGATTTCCGGAAGGACCAGAAACGATAGTGAACCGCCTGCGAAGATGGCCAAGTTGGCGATCCAGGAGGAGCCAAGTGAGAAGGATAAATTTAGGTTTGAAACGACGGTCAAGTGTTGGAGGTGTGATCCCGTTGAGGGGTTACGTATCCCGGATGCTATTTGTGATCCAAAGGTACGTGTACATGTTCGTTGCGTGTGTGTGCTCGATGTGCGGTGCGATGCGGTGCGTGTTGTGCATGTTGTGTGTGTTGTGTGTGTTGTGTGTGTGCGGGTGTAGAGAGAACAACCCCCCCCCCCAGAAACTGATTAACCCAAAACTCTACAAAGGTGAAATCGCTAATAGACGCATGTCTATCTTCGCTCTCCTCAGCACGCCAATCCGAGGTGAAAGCTTGGGAAGAAGAAATCATCCCATGCGAGCACACGCTAGCACTGGAACAAAACACACCAAAGACCATCGCCGAATCCGGTACGCTCCCGCTTCATATCTTCATATCTTCATATCATTTTATATATTGTCCCCCGCCCTCCTAGGTCTAGCACACTGCGCATCCTGCGACCTAACCGCCAACCTATGGCTCTGTCTCACCTGCGGCAACCTCTGCTGCGGGCGCAAGCAAATCGGCGGATTAGAAGGCTACGGACATGCATTGGGCCATTTCGAGGCCACCGGGCACCCCGTGTCGGTCAAGCTGGGCACGATTACGCCAGAAGGCGATGCAGGTGCGCTGCTTTACTACTACTGCTACTACTACCATTATTGACTGGCCCGACGACCCTGGTTAGATATCTACTGCTATGCATGCGATGACGCCAAGCAAGACCCGAATGTCGCAGCCCACCTCTCAACATTTGGTATTTACACCCACTCGCTGAAGAAGACTGAAAAATCCATGACGGAGCTCGTACATGCTTTTCCCTAATACATGATTACCTTGCTAACTCTTCCCCAGCAAATTGAACACAACTTGCAATACGACTTTTCTGTCACCTCCAAAACTGGCGAGGCCCTCCAGCCCTTGTGTGGCCCAGGCCTTACCGGTCTAGCTAACCTCGGCAACAGCTGTTACATCGCCTCGGTCCTACAGACCATCTTTTCTCTCTCTGCCTTCCAAAGACGATATTCTCCTTCCTCCCAACCCATACCTGACCTAACACACGCCCAAGAATGCACACACACACTCCCTGCCGAATGCCTCGAATGCCAAATGCGCAAAATCGCAGACGGCCTCTTGAGCGGGCGATACGCGATCCCCTCGCCCACAGTCAGCACCTCTGCCTCTGAATCACCCAACGACCCCTCCCAACGGCCTGCCTTCCAAGTCGGCCTCCGCCCGACCACCTTCAAATGCCTTATCGGCGTTAACCACCCCGAGTTCTCCACCATGCGCCAACAAGATGCCGAAGAATTCTTTGGGCATCTCCTTTCCATTTTACGACGGGACTATAAGCGGTGCGGAGTCGACCTCGGCTCGGAGAAGAACGTCACGCGGATATTCGAGTTTGGCATTGAGCAAAAGTTGAAGTGTGGCAGCTGTGGACGGGTGAGGTATCGTATCGATGACGTGGATAGGATTGGTATGGGGGTCCCTGCTGTGTTTCTTGTCGAGGAGGTACTCGAAGCAGAAGGAGGGGAAGAAAAGAAGAAAACTTATCGGCCCGTTTCGCTCACGTCGTGCATCGATTCGGTGCTCCGTTCAGAGGAAGGACTGGAATATACGTGTCCGGCTGGGTGTGGCCGTGTTGTAGCGACAAAAAGCACGAGGTTTGCTTCGTTCCCTGATGTACTGGTAGTCCATGCCAAAAAGTTCGAGTTGGTGAATTGGGTTCCCACAAAACTGGGTGAGTACCAGTGGTCGTTCCCTTCACCAAAAAAAAAGTTGGTTAACCGAATGCATTTAGATATCCCTGTTATCCTACCAGAAGGCGAAACGCTCGTCTTTGACGACAGTTACACAGGAAAGGGAATACAACCGGGCGAAGTTGAGCTCCCCTCTGACGACAATAGCAACGCAACTGGTGCTGGAGCACCTCCGCCTGTGAACCAGGAATTTCTCGTTAACCTAGAGGCGATGGGCTTCTCTCGGGTGCGCTGTGAAAAGGCGCTGAGGGCGACGGACAATGTCGGGTTGGAACAGGCTATGGAATGGCTGTTTGCACATATGGATGATCCAGGTGCGTCTTGACTTTTGGTGTCGAGGGTTGTTTTCGTTTACATGCGGTTGGAAGATATGGATATCCCAGATGCACAACAGCAGCAGCAGGAGCAAGCGGGACCTGGAAATGGAACAAAGTCCGAACCACCGCAAGGCCTGGTATCGGTGTTGATCGATATGGGGTTCACGGATAAACAGGCGAAGAAGGCATTGCGTGAGGCTGTATGTTGTTTTCCTTTTCCTCTTCGCCTCGATAGCGGTTTAAAAATAAATAAAATAAACTTTTATAGGACCTCAACGTCGAACGCGCCGTCGAATGGCTCTTCAGTCATCCGGACGACACAGGCGAAGAGGATGTGGCTCCTTCCACCGCTGCCTCTTCTTCATCCACTGGTACCTCAAAACCAATTAGAGGGTCAAAAACCGTGCCAGCGCGGTACGCCCTCAAAGCGTTCGTATCCCACAAAGGGCCTAGCGTCCACAGCGGACACTATGTCGCTCACGTCAAAGTTCCCACGCCTGACAATACTCAGGGCGAGTGGGTGCTATTCAACGATGAAAAAGTTGTCAAGGCGGATAAGGAGAGTGTGAATGAGTTGAAGCGGTTGGCATATCTGTATGTGTTTGAGAGGGTTGGTGCGTGAGACAAAGAGTAAAGAGCTGTGGGACTATCGGAAACGTCAAATCACATTGTGTAACGGTACGATTTACAGGTGTTGCAAACGGCTACAGGTGCATTTCAATGGATGAAAGTATCTCTCAGGTATTGTCAGAATCCAGTCCTAATCTCGAAATATGGCGTGGCGCCCCCCACAGACCAGAACACCCCGAATACCGCTTAAACGTAAAGCCATCCTTCGCGTCGGCCCCAGAGCATTCACAAAGTCCGAGAGAGAATCCGTCATAAGAATAACGTGTACCACCGAGACACCAAGAAGAGTTGTTCGGGTCTTGCATCGCCCGATAAGTAGGCAGATCGCTCGTATAGTTCATATCCGTTTTTGTCGTCGTAAGCCGCAACACTGCCGGTTTCGTCGTATCCAAATCTTCTTTCTCAGCATCCCAAGACTGTCCCAGAACCACTTCTTCTTCGGATCCGGATCGGAACTCATGGCTTGCCTGGGCTGCCTGCGTGTGGTCTATAACAAGCGCATAAGCACGGGGTTTTGAACGTGAGCGCTCAGACGTGAGGGGTAGGTAGACATGGATAAGAGAGCGATGTCTTGAACACTACCTGAGTTGTTTTGGATACTAAAACTAGTAGCACAACAGGCAGGAACGGCGGGTAAACATAGTGCGCAAGTAAAGTCCGGTTGGAGGGTGCTGACAGCAGTGGGAACGTTGTTACTTTGGTCAGGAAGACGAATATTATAATCGTAGTATAGCTGTACGTTCTGCCCGCTAAGAAATTAAAGATCAGGACTGTAAAGACATCAGCAAGGAGGCATGACTTGACGGACGTGGCGACGTCAGTACGAGGCAAGAGTCCAGTTCCAGTCCTAGAATCATGGTGTTGGGATAGCATATAACCACTTTGACGGCTCAAATAATCGAAAGGATCCCTATGCGGCAGAAGTGCGTTCGTAGAGCTAATATATGCGCCGTAAGCTTTAATGGCCAGTGTTTCTTCGGCGTTTATGCATCCGGTAGATGATAAGAAGCTCGTTTGGGCGATATTCGGAGTCCACATTCCAACAGGGTACTTGTTATCGTCGGAATCAAGGGAACCAACCGCGTCAGACGAGCCAGAGGAGATATGGTTTACACCAAAGTGTGAATCGTCGCTGCCAGAAAGTAAAGTTAGTTCATCTTCGGGTTGCGGTTCTTCCTTTTTGACAAAGCCTGTTGGTCTCTGTCCTGATCTTAGTCTTCTTGGTCTTGGCTTTAAAGTCTCTCGGTCCAGGACGGGCGAAGACAAAGGCCGAGACTGAGGGAGGGGAGGAACGATTCCAACAGATAGTTCATATGTCTCTTCAGGGAGGACAACCCCGTGTTTCCGCGCAATCGTTTTCTTCCTGTACCACCAATTATTTACCTTTGCCGGGTTCAGATTGCGCGCAAGAGCCCATGCGCGACGCGACGCGGCCGAGGGTGTACGTTTGTCCGCTTCCCAGATGGCTGCCAGTTCTTCAAGGTAGACGTTTGGTATACGGTTTTGTTTAGGTGCCGGCACAGCATCTATGGGCGTAGATATTGCGATGGTTGTGATTAAAGTGGACAATGGCTTTCTCGTGCTTTCAGCCATATGAGAGTTGCAGTGGTCACGCGTTCGTAAGTAGCTGCTCCTTTTGGCAACATATTGTGGCGCACCGATGATCAATGACCATCGACAAAACTCATTGTACATTGGCAGGTATAAGGGCCCTGACACCGTAGCAAGGAAAAAACCTTCCACAGTAATCACTTGTCATTAATGAAAAGTCCGAAGTATCCACCAAAAACAGTATCTTCTAAATACATCTTTATTACTTTCCCTTTTTTTTTTGCACTCTAACTCCATGTTCATCCAAATAGCGCCTTTATTGTATATGCTGTAAAAGTTGTCATCGTCACTGACATCAATATGTATTGCAGAATCAGGAAAGCGGAAAGGTGTTCTGCTGTGCCAGTACCGCTGTAGACTTGTGTCAAGTAAACTTGTGTGGTCGCAGTTGGTAAGCAGGATAGAAGCCTTATAGTCAACACGTAAGTAAGTATATTAAACAAAAAGGAAAGGACAAACATGCAGACCAATCTCAGCACCTTATCTTCTCTGTCGATCAATCCCTTACTTACCATTCCTCCTACAATCGCCGTTCCGAGTATTGGCATAATTATGAGCTTTGCAACGGCAAGAGAGCTGATGGCACCAAGCGGGAGCGAGTGCCACTGGCCCTTACGTGGTATGTGGAGGCGGGCGAGGGCACTCCCGAGACAGATAAGGCCGAGTGGGACAGCAGCTGCGCCGATGAACTGTGCTGCATCTAGAATGAAGGCGAGCGGAGGCTTATTGTCTGGAGCGTTAGGGATGTGAGGAGAAGGAAGAGGAATGAAAAGCGCTTTTAAGGCAGGAACGAGAGCGATCGGGAAAGAGATGAGGATGGAAAGAGAGGGCGGGTTGAGGAGAGAAATGATGAATGTGCGTATGGTCAGGAGCGCTCTGAGAAAGAACGTACGACGGCCGGCGTTTGCGTTCTCAAGTTCAGAGATGGAGTCGTTCCAATGTATGGATTTGGAAAGATGAGGTGCTGGGGTTGACGATAATTGAGTGATGGTTCGCATATCGACGCCTCCTATGACAGTTGGAGTGGGCGAACCAACGTTATATGGGACGACCTCGATTTCAATTTCGTTAAGTGAGGTAGCAACCGCCACATCGCCCTGTGTATGTGCTTGAGGAGGTACATCCACCGAGTACGACTGCACAGGCTTTTCATCCACGACCTGCTTCTCGGAAAGCAGTTCAGGATCCGAAGTGTCTACTGTGTGTTGTTTAGGTTTGGATACGGATAAACGGCGCAGGAGAGCCTTTCGTTTCAGGTCCATGGATTTCCGTATTTCCTCGGATTCGACATCCGGACCATTGTAATCAAGTGCAATGAGTTTGTATCCGCCACAAGGGAATAAAGAGACCGAGAAAACAAGGATGAAGACGGAGATATACGCAACGGAGAGGTCTGGGTCTGTATTTTGGTTGAACGGTACTGAGCTTGTGAGACTGAGAAGAACGGAGGTTGCTAATACGAATTCGAAATCGAATTAGTGTACTCCTATCAACAAGAGGAAACCGGAACATACGGATGTCACCTACGTTGGACCACCCACCTGCCACGAGCATACCATACCTGAAACGATGAGGAACCCAAAAGAACTGTGCAATCACCCAGGCGATGATGACGCCAATGAGTTCATAAATCACGGCGAGCATAATCAGCGGGCCCAAAGCATGGATATTAGACGAGTTGAACGCGGGGAGGATCTTGGAAAACATCAGACAAGGGGAACCGACATTGAGCAAAAGCTGTCCGGTGCTTCTAGCTGCAACCGGTGGAAAAATGTCAGCTTTTGTGATGATGAACCCGCTGAGGACGCATATAACGAGACGGATGAGTGGTCGGACGGATATCCAGATGATTGCACCAGCTGAGAAGACGGCCATGGATGGTCCTCAGAGGAGTCTGCTGTGGGTTGGGTCTGCGGTGAGGTTCACAGGACTTGTATTCCTCCGCCGGAGATACATAGAGTTTTACCGCCGGGCCGTTCAGGAACCCTACCAAGGTGTAATCCCACCGGTGACCAACGTTGAACGCAGGTGGCGATAAGTAAAGTTACGATAAGCAGCGGTGTAACCGCCACCCGATGGTGTCAGCCTCTCTGGTGTCTGGTAACTCGCACTCCCACTTTCTTTGGAGCCAATACTGACCGATACCAGCTGAGGCCCAGAGCTTCGTTATAATGTGTATAAGGGTGGGCGTACTATTTTGTGATCCGACGTGGCAACAACCGAAACAGTTTTTTTTTTTGTCCCGCCAAAAAATACTGAGCTTACACCTCCGATTCAGGCTCAGGGATAAAGGGACCAGGGACAATCGATTAACCGCCGTCAATTTCCGAGTTTGTTACTTCATTAGGTCGAACGGATCTTCCCCAAATCAATAAGCTCCACATCACCCACATCCCAGCAGCAAAGATACATTCAAGTTCCTTCTCCCACTCCCTTGATCGAACTACATAGTGTTGGTTTTTATAAAACGTAATTGATAGTCACGTAAGCTGAAAAGCATTAGTTAGGGCGATCAAGCTGCCATTTCAAATTCACTCCTTATCTCCCTCATCAGCCGCAGACGAGCACAACAACATTGCAGGAGGATACGCTCAACGCCTGGACAGTCCGTGCTTTTCGGTAAGCTTCTGCCCCCAGCTCGCTCGCCTGTCCGATCAAGTCGCCGTTCAACCATGCTAGACTATAATCAATACCCTGATCGATAATAACGGATCAGATCGATCATACAAGCGAGAGCTGTACCATAGTATCGTCGCTTATACAAATCGTACATTGTTTTGAGATGTATAATAAAATGGAAGCGAGATTTAATAAATGATGCGAGCGTCGACAAAGCATGGGATAACAGATCAATTAACAATTAAGACCTTGAGAGAGCTGATGCGGCCGGGTCGCCCCGAGGACTTGTCATGATAGCTTTAGGGCGTGTGATTGAGTATTCCACACCTGTGGGCTTCCTGAAGAACACGAAGCCGTCGCGCATAAGGCACTCCTGAGAAAACCTGGACGGGGTCTAGCTTCGTCTCCTTCACGCTTTTTCGTATACAATGCGCCCAGCCAGGTTCCGGACCAAGGGGTTCCAAGACTGACGACAATGCTTCACGCACGCCTTGAAAGCCATAACTTCCGTGATCGCCAACGTCAGGGAGTCCGACAGGCGAGAAATAATCGATAAAGCCGTTGCCTGACAGAACCATATCAGCACCGAAAACGGGGACCCATAAGCGACTTGTCGTTTCACTCACCAACCCCGAAGACACGCTAACATCGGTCCCAATATAATAATCGTAGCAAAGCACTACCTGCTCGAGGTTCGTGCATTGTAGGAGTGAAAATACATTCTCATCTCGCTCAAGGCACCGACAGAAGCTCAACGGAGACGTGCTGAAGTATTTCAAAGTCCTAGCATGCCTTGCCATAATCTCCAAAATCGCCCTTCCTGCAAACTCATCATACACGCTGTGCAGGGACAAACTGGTAATCCGGGGATGGCAACTGAGAAAATCGATCAAGTGATCGTCAACACGTGAAGTTCTGATGACAGGAGGAAATATCTTCTCAGCGAGTAGAACCATCAGGAACCTGGAGCTCCAGCACGAGTTGAGACTGAATGACGTCAAAGAGCGAATATGTGGTACAATAGCTGACGGGTCTAGAAATGTGTCGGATATCCCGAGGTGTTCTAGCACCAGAGGAGGCTCAGAAGGCACATAACTAAATACCTTCGAAAGGTTTCCTCCAGCACCATATCCCTGCACCAACCCCAGATGCGTCAGATGAGAATTTCCCCCGATGACCTTGCCGAGTTCATTAATCTGGGAGGATCGGGGTCTAAGTAACTTTCCAGGCCAGTATCGTATTTCAATCCAGAGCTTGCGTAGACTATGCAGCTTTGAAAGACAATTCCAGAGAAAACTCAGATCTTGTTCTTCGTCAACCATAAGAAAAAGATCAGTGAGCTGAGAGAACCCCAGGAGAAGCTTGACAGTGAGAGAGGTTACCCAGTTCGGGTCCTCCTTGTCTGCTACCCACCTGTAGAGTAATGAATATATTGCGGAGATAACAGCGCCTCACCACTTACGTGACACTCCGGATATTGGGGATGTCAAGCCTCGGGGAGTGTGATAATCGATACCTCGCACGGAGACGAATAGCTGTGTTGAATATCCCAACAGGAAGGAATTGAGGCGTAAACAGAATGCCGAGGAAATAGATGAACGGAAGAAGAGTCGAGTTTAGAATTAGGCCTGGGATCCATAAGCCGGTGTTGCGCATTTCTCGGAACGACATGAAATGGCTTTCGCCGTAAATCCATCTCCAGTTCTTTATCAGGAGAGTGTTGGTGTGATACAAATGGTCGTTTCGCCTGGGGAGTATTAGATATTGGAGCTGTCGCAGATTGGCCACTACGTTATCGCCATTGACGAACAGACGTATACAAGACAAGATCCGAGGTGCTAGGATCTCATCGAAAATCTTGCAAACGAGACGCAGCTCTTTGAACTGGTCAAACGTTGTCTCCGGGTGTTTCAGAAACTACATCCCACGAAATTCGTCAGGAGACTCGGACCTCGGCACGACACCGACAAGACGACGACGACGACGACGACGAGGGGTCGGATACGCACCTCGAAAACGATCCGTTCCAGCAACTCGATAGGGAGATCGGTCAAACCACACTTTGGCCGAGAGGGAGGGTCGGGCTTCATGGGTGTCGCACTCGCAGGGGGGGGGGGGTCTCAGAATGATCTGGGATCGTCTCGGATCGTCACGGTTTCCGACACCGCCCCATCCCATGCATGCCTCTGTCAGAGGATGATGGTTTGGGCATCGGATTCGGGAACAAGGGCCTAATATGCGAGTCTGTGATCCGGGATCAGAATACGCGAAGGTTACATCAAGATCGTTGTCACCCAAGACGCCTACAGTCATCACCCAGTCATTGAGACGGTGAAATTTAAATCGCCTCTGTAAATATAAAAAGACGGGCAACAATCTGATGGTCGGCAGTGCTGGTCACCCTTCGCCCCAAGCAGGTCTTGTCGTTCATTAACAACACTTTATATCAGCATGCTCTTCAGGTTATACACCCACAGCATCGTCTTCGCTATCTTCTTTATCCTAGCCAGTACCATTTTACCACAGAGCGCCCAAGCTCTTCCAGTCGCTCGAGATGGTCGTATCAGCGAGCGTTCCTTGTCAGTGTTATTTTACTTTATCTCAAGCATCATTCTCACATGAAAATTTAAAGGAAGTCCACCTTTCAAACGGCTAGCAAATTGTCAGTGTTTATTTTACCTCATTTCAAACATCATCTGAAAGCAAAAAACGCAAAACATTAGCTGGAAACCCCCCGACAGTATTAGCCATCAGTCAGTGTTTATTTTACTCCTATCTCGAGCATCATCTCAAGCAAAGTCCAAAATGCCAGCCTCCAGTCCGCCAAACCGAAAAGTGGCCTCGGAAAAGTAGTGTACGGTCTCGGAAACACGGGGTATGGCGGTACCAAAATGGCTCTCGGCGCTGCAAAAATAAAACACGGATTATGGAGATCCGGCAAGGAGGACATAAAATGCGGTTTTCAACAAACGAAGAAGGGAATCAACCAAGTGACAGAGGGTGTTAAATTGTGCTCTATTAAATCACGTCCTGTGCGTCAGCCGACGAATAAGTTTCATGGGAGAGTAATGGATTGCCATTTGATGTGCAAGCAAGAACACAGGCTTTTCTCCACTGGATATCGCAAGTGTATAACGGGTTGCGGTTGGGGGAACTAGCATAGGGTATTATCAGTACCGGTAGATGTCCGTTGTCCAATTCGGTATGCAATCCTTGCTGTGTTAATTTACTCAAGTCGGAAAACAAAGTGATTATGATGCCCCCCATCAAAACGTGGCTATTTTTCTTTGCTTAAACAGAGGTGAGGCTAACGTAAGCTATGCCAGCCGGGCGCCTAAGATAGATGCCTGCAAATGACAGACTAAACTCAGCCTTCTGGCTTGTGGGATTGTCCTGTGTTGGGACTGTCGGCGAGCGTCGGAACACTCTGCGCTCCGAATGAAATGAGTAGAAGACGTATATAAGCGGAGTACGTGATGTAACTAAGAATAGAACATGTGTTGCGGGCATCCCTCATCTGAGACTTCTCTCGTCGTACCTGCGCCCTTGGTTTACCCAACAGTTTATTTGCACGGCATCTGTTGCTGTTGCCGTGCCCATCAAAACCCCACATCCTGTACTCGGACTGACGAGACCTTTTGGTCACCCTGAGCAGATCAGAGGCACCCGAGTCATAGATATCCCTGAAGGGCACATCATTCTTACATTTTGTGCAGCCAAAGGAGTCCGACGTCCACCACCCATGCCTGCAGGTCACGCAAACCCTGGTGCTCAACTTGCACCGGCCCGCACCTCTCTTCGCTGCACTCGGTGGCAGTGAAGTCCGACCCCACCTTCGACAAGGTTGTCTGCGTCAATTGCCAAGGGACCCACTCCACCTTCTCGCGCGAGTGTCTCTATTACACTCATCGATTCAATCCGCAGGCCATCTCCGAGTTGGAAAAGGCCCGCATCCATCGTCTCAAAGAAGCACAGGCTTCTAAAATGGCGTCACGACCTGCAAAGCCCCCCAAAGGTAAAGGAAGGGCCTAAGCCCCGTTTTTCTTCTCGCTCCCTCATTTGACCTCCGTCGGGGTCCCTTATCTTTGTCCCCTTTGCTGCTTGTGCAGCCCTCCTTTTACCGAGTCCACCTGTTTTAGGTTTTAAGGCGGCATGCACTATTTAGGGCCCGAGTTTTCTCGCCTCACTGTTTTTCCCTGTTGAGGGGTTTATGTAATTAATTAGTCAATAAAACGCGTTTTGGATTTAAAAAATAGAAATTTAAAAAAAAGGAGTCCGACGAAGCGCTTCTTTCTGTACGGCCCGATCAGAAACGTTGCGACGGATGGGTACTTTATAAACTCCACCGGCATCACTAGTGTTGCCTGTTAGCGCGCAGGGGAAATAATTCATGAAGAGATGGCGAAAGTACCACCTTCGACGCAGAACTTCAGGTGCCTGAGATTCACGTTCAAAATCATCCTACTATTCGACGACCAAAATCAGAGCATGGCTAAATCCGTCCTTGATGCGTGCATCACAACGCCAGCGTAGCGGGTCTGGTTTGAAAATAGGCTAGATAGATCGATTGAAGTGTTTTAGCGCTCCAGTCACATGGGGATTGAAGAAAATGAATATGTTGACGAGCTCGCAGAAAGAGAGGTAGGAACCAACGTCTGTGTAGTAGGAGCGTAAAGGAGGGCGTCCGACCAGGAGACGGTTTAAAGCGTCGCTAAGGCAAGGGTTTCACGGGGAGGCCTGACGCATTGTTGAAATCAAATTCAGCCATGTACGCCCATTCTTTGTCATTTCACAAGGTACGTTTGTAAATCTTTTGGATCTCACCATTCCCTGGAAACAGTCCAAGCAGCTTGGACATAGGAATACTATATTCCTGCGAACATGGGCTGCCGCGCGGCTGGTCCAAGGTCATGTCTTTGTTCGTGCATATTGACGTCAACAATTTCCGTCGGATCGACAAAATCAAATCACATAAATCAAATCATGTAAATCTGCCAAGTGATTAAGTAGAGATAAGCAGTACAACTTTGGAGGATCATCCGGGTTAGTGTATATCCGGTTGCAACGACGCCCGACTTATCGTGCGTATTACGCAGGTATGTGCCATTTTCAGGTTCAATCCCCCCAGCAATCTTATCAGAAAGCATGATAAAAACTGTTGTCATGGGAAGACATGCAATAAGTAGAAAAAGGCTGGCGACAGTCCGGTACTCCATAGTGCTGGTCACTCGTTCCAAGCAGGTCTTATCGTTCATTAAAAACTCTCTATCACCAGTGTGAATCACAACAAATGTGCCCTGTTTTAGTTCTACACCCATGTCTGCATAGCTACTGG